>PVJC01026952.1:0-23615 GCA_004026665.1 Murina feae | reverse complement strand
CCACCCAATTATGCCCTCACCCCCCTGTTGTCTGTATCCATTGGTTAGGCTTATATGGATGCATGAAAGTCCTTTGGCTGTTCTGTCTTACACCCGCCCTTCCCTACTTTCCCTCTGAAGTTTGACGGTCGATGCCTCTCTGTCTCTGGATCTGTTTTTGTTCATTGGTTTATGTTGTTCATTATATACCATAAGTGAGTGAGATCATGTGATATTCATCTTTCTCTGACTGGCTTATTTCACTTAGCATAATGCTCTCCAGTTCCATCCATACTGTTGCAATGGTAAGAATTCCTTCTTTTTTACTGCAGTACAGTATTCCACTGTGTAGATGTACCACAATTTTCTAATCCACTCATCTGCTGATGGGCACTTAGGCTATTTCCAAATCTTAGCTATGGTGAATTGTGCTGCTATGAACATAGAGTTGCATATACCCCTTCTGACTGGTGTTTCTGTATTCTTGGGATATATTCTTACAAGTGGAATCACTGGGTCAAATGGGAGTTCCATTTTTAGTTTTTTGAGTAAATTCTATACTGTTCTCCACAGTGGCTGCACCAGTCTGCATTCCCACCAGCAGTGCATGAGGGTTCCTTTTTCTCCACATCCTTGCCAGCACTTGTCATTTGTTGATTTGTTGATGATAGCCATTCTGACAGGAGTGAGATGATACTGCATGGTTGTTTTGATTCATATCTCTTGGATGATTAGTGACTTTGAGCATGTTTTCATATGGCTCTTGGCCTTCCTTATGTCTTCTTTAGAAAAGTATCTATTTAAGTCCATTGCCCTTTTTTATATAAATATATTTCATTGATTTTTTTTTACAGAGAGGAAGGGAGAAGAATAGAGAGTTAGAAACATTCACGAGAGAGAAACATCAATCAGCTGCTTCCTGAACACCCCTTTTGGGAGGTTGTATTTTTCTAGGAATATGTCCATTACCTCTAGATTGTCTAGTTTATGGTAATAGAGTTGTTCATAGTATTTTTTATCAATGTTTTGTATTTCTGTGTGTTCTGTTGTTATTTCTCCTCTTTAATTTCTGATTTTGTTTATTTGGGTCTTCTCTCTTTGCTTCTTGGTGAGCCTGACTAGAGGTTCATCAATCTTGTTTATCCTTTCAAAGAACCAGCTCTTGGTTTCATTGATCTTTTCTATTTTTTATTTTTTGGTCTGCATGTCATTTATTTCTACTTTGATCTTTATTATCTCTTCTGCTTAAACTGGGATTTTCTTGTTGCTCTCTTTCTAATTCTTTAAGTTGTAGAGTTAGATAATTTACTACCATATTTTCTTGTTTTTTGAGGTAGGCCTGTAGAGCTATAAACCGCTTTCATTGTTTTTCATAGAATTTGGATTATGGTGTTTTTACTGCCATTAATTTCCAGGATGTTTTTTAATTTCTTCTTTGATTTCTTTGGTAGCCCAATCATTGTTTAGTAGCATGCTATTCAGTTTTTAAGTGTTTGAATTTTTTGACTGTTTTGATTGTAGTTTATTTCTAATACTAGAGGCGCAGCGCATGAAATTTGTGCACTGTGAGTGGGTGTCCCTTAGCCCAGCCTGTACCCTTTCCAATCTGGGACCCTTTGAATAATGTCTGACTGCTGGTTGAGGCCCAATTCCACAGGCATTGGGCCTCAACTAGCAGTTGGATTTTCCTCTCACAATCTAGGATTGCTGGCTCCAAACCATTCACCTGTGTGCCTGCCTGTTTGCCCCTAACTGCTTCTTCCTGCCAGCCTGATTGCCCCCTAACCTCAATATTGCCAGCATAACTGCTGCCTAACTGCTCCCCTGCTGGCCCAATTGCCCCCAATTTCCCACCCTTGTTGGCCCAATTGCCCCCAAATGCCTTCCCCTTGACAGCTGATCACCCCAACTGCCTTCCCCTGCCAGGAAATCACCTTTAACTACCCTCCCCTTCATGCCTGGTCCCCTCCAACTGCCCTCCACTGAGGTCCAGTCACCCCAATTGCCACCCACTGCTGGCCCAGTCATTCAAAACTGCCCTCCCATGCCATAGGAATTGCCCCCACTGCGCTCCCCTGATGGCCTTTATGCCCTTAACTGCCCTCCCTTGCTGACCATCTTGTGGTGGGCATCTTTTGATGACATGGGATGGACATTTTGTGACCACATGGGGACAGGCATATTGTGATCAATGGGAGCGGCTATCTTGTGTGAGTGTGTGATGGTCAATTTGCATATTAACCCTATATTATATAGGATTATGCTATTGTGGTCTGAGAATATGTTTGATATGATTTCAATCTTCTTCAAGTTGAAGAGACTTTGCCTGTGACCCAATATGTGGTTTATCTTTGAAAATGTCCCATGTGCACTTGAGAAGAACTTATATTCCATGGCTTTGGGGTGAAATGTTCTGATGATATCAATTAAGTCCATCTGATCTAGTGAGTCATTTAGGATTGCTGTTTCTTTGGTGATTTTTTGTCTAGAGGATTTATCTAGTGATGACATTGGGGTATTAAAGTCTTTTACTATGATTGTATTGTTCTCAATCTCTCCCTTGATATCTTTCAGGAGTTTTTTTTTTATGTATTGGGTGCTTCTGCATTGTGCTCATATATGTATATCAGGATTATATCCTCTTGTTGTATCGATCCCTTTAGTATTATGAAGTTGTCTTCCTTATCTCTTGTTATGGCCTTCAATTTGAGGTCTATTTTATCAGATATAAGTATGGCTACCCCAGCTTTTTTTCTCATTTCCATTTGCCTGAAAGATATTTTTACATCCCTTCACTATCAGTCTGTGAGAGTCCCTTTTCTGAGGTAGTCTCTTTAGACAGAGTATATGTGGGTCATGCTATTTTATCCATTCAGCCACTCATTGTATTTTGACTGGAGTGTTTAGTCCATTTACATTTAAAGTTATTGTTGACTAGTGGCCCGGTGTACAATATTCGTGCACATTAAAAGGGAATTAATCAGAGGAAATATTTTAATATTGCTAGTTTGTTTCCATCTCTCCATCCCAGTCTCTCCTAGTCTCTGTTTCTCTTTGTTTTTCTTAGCAGTTCTCCAGGTCTCCCTGCCTTCCTTTCGCCCTCTTCCTCTTTCCTGGCTGGACAGGAGCATGGCCAGTGGGGGAAGCTCCACCCTCTGCCTGCCCTGGGCCCTCATTCTGAGAGAGGCTCTAGGAGTGAGCTGGGAAGAAGGGAAAAAAAGGGAGAAAAGGCTGTGAGCTGGTGGTTCTGTGTGTGTCTTTGTGTGTGTGCAGTTGTGAGTGAGTGTGAGTCCCAGCTCTGCCTCTCCAACCCCATCGCCATTGTCACAAGTCCCCACCCACCAGAGCCTGCTGTATGCACAGCCTGGGAGTTAGATTGAGCCTTCAGTCATTTTGGATGTGAAGGACCCTAGCTCTCTCTATATCTAGACTCGAGGCCCAGTGCATGAAATTCTTTCAGAGTATGTGGGGGGATTCCCTCCACCCAGCCTGCACCCTTTCTAATTGGAGACTCTTGGAGGATGCCGATTGCTGGTTTAGGAAGTCTAACATGCCTATTGCAATCTGGAATCACTAGCTCCTAACTGCGCACCTGCCTGCCTGCCAGCCTGATCACCCCTAACTGTAATCCCCTGCCAGCCTGGTTGCCCCAACTGCCTCTGCCTGCCTGCCGGATCACCCCTAACTGCCCTCCCCTTCCAGCTTGATCTTCACCCCAATGGCCCTCCCCTGCTGGCCTGATCTTGCTCCCAACTGCCCTCCCCTCCAGGCCTGGTTGCCCCCAAGTACTCTCCCCTGCTGGCCTGATCTCACCCCCAACTGCCTTCCTCTGCTGGCTAATTTGGTTTTGATTGCTTGGTTTCAATGCCAGCTGGAGTCAAAAGCTCTGCCTCCTAGGCAGCCATTGGCTACCTACAGCACCCATATTTGGTTCTGATTGGTCAGTTTCTATGCCAGTCAACATCAAAAGCTCCACCTCCTAGGCAGCTATCGGGTCCCCACAGCACCCAGATTTGGTTCTGATTGATTGGTATCTATGCCAGTCAGCATCAAAAGTTCCACCTCCTGGGTAGCCACTGGTTCCCCACAGCACCCATATTTGGTTCTGATTGGTTGGTGTCTACACCAGTCAATGTCAGATGCTCCGCCTCCTAGGCAACCTTTGATTCTTCACAGCACTCACATTAGGTTCTGATCGGTCAGTTGCTATGCCAATCAACACCAAAAGCTCCATCTCCTAGGCAGCCATTGGTTCTTCACAGCACCCACATTTTTTTTTCTAAGTGGTTGGTTCCTATGCCAATCAGCATTTCCGGGCCTATCAACAGGGCATGATCAGAAAGGTGGGTCTGATCAGCAGCCCTGGTGGAAGCCTGGAGAGAAACGGAGGCATGATTACTAGCCACACTGGGAGAGAAAGAGAGAGGCAAGTGCTGATCAAAAGCTTCCACAGAGGCAATGGGTCAATCCCTGCTTCCTTCTTCAGGTCTCTCTCTGACCCTGATTCGCAGTCCCCTCAGCAGTCAGTGCTGGGGCACCGCACCTGCAGTGGAAGCAGTCAGCACTGGGTTGCCACAGCATCGAATGCAGGACCTGACTTCCAGTTGGTTGAGCATCAGTCATTACTGATTGTTATGACCCAGGGTTTTTATATATTAGAATAGGTACTTTTTTGTAGCCATTTTTATTTTTTGTGCTTGTGAGAAGGCAAACCACTGTTTTATAAAAACTGCTGATTGGAATTCTCTACTGTTCCTCTTATTCTGAAAAAATAACTTTGATTTCTAGTTTGCCTTAGTCTGCTCAAATAATGAGGACAATAAACTTAGCTGTCTGACCTTGTAGGCCAGAGACTAGATACACCCATACTCTCAATGCCATGCCAGGTACATTTTCTAATTGAATAGAACTGTGTAGTTTTCAAGGCTAGCAGTGAGATAACCACTAACTGCACAGAGGGCTGGCTCCTTAATAAAAAAGGAAGTTCTGATTGTAGTCTTGCTTAGAATTTGAATTCATTTTCTCTAATCGCACCACAGTGAATAAAGTGTAACTCCAAACTCTCCTGCATTGTTTGATTATTCCTGTTCTTTGTAACATAATTTGGTGCTTTGGCCCAGAAAACCAACCCATGCTTGGCTTTTTAGCCTCTGGTGAGGGGACCAGTTTTGGGGTCCAGGGGCATTGGACAGGCCTTTGGGAGGCGCCGCTCTGCTGAATTAGCAGAATTAAACTGGGGGACTCTGGACACTCCCAGTCCTCAGCCCAGGACCTAGCCAGCATCTGGAGAGAGCAGACGGACACTTCTGGATCTGTCGACAGAATTGGTAAGGTAGGGGCCCCGTCAGTTCAGCCCACTCCAAGTGAGTGGAAGGGGGGAGGTTAATCACCTCCCCAGAAGCCATATGGCTTCCTCAGGCAACTTAATCAGGAATTGGATAGATTGTTGTTTAAATTCTGAGTGAATGTCTGGTGAAAGTTCATGAGTGTGGGGGGAAAGGGCCTGCCCTCTCCTCTCTTTGTGTGGCTCCATGACTTCGCTACGGAGTCTGAGAGGGCTCCAACCTGTGGTTCTGAGATTTGTCATATGGCATAATGGTGACTCACCCCCACGTGGAGGTGACCAGGCCTGGGGTTTATACGGGTGCACCTTAGCTAAGACGAATCTAAGCTCCCAAGGGACACGGCCAGGAGGGCATCTGAGTGAGGATCTGTGAAAACAGTTCACCCCTTCCCTTGTCTGTCTTTTGCCACTGATCATCATGGGGTCGGGACAGAGTAAGCCCACTGTTCTCAATTGCATGTTGAAAATTTTTAAAAAGGGATTTAATGGAGATTATGGAATTAAAATGAATTCTGAAACACTGAGGAAATTCTGCGAAGTGGAATGGCCAGCCTTTGGGGTTGGCTGGCCCTTGGAAGGCTCTTTAGATGAAGGATTGGTCAGGGTGGTGTGGAATATAGTCACAGGAGATCCTGCACACCCAGATCAGTTTCCCTACATAGACAGCTAGTTACCAATTGCTCAAACCTTGCTGCCTTTGGTCCAGTTCTGCGTGCAAGAAGGGACAGAGTAAGGTTTTAGTAGCAGGATTGAAGAGGCAGGCAGGGCAGGAGCAGGTAAGGAGAGGCAGGCAGGGCAGGAGCAGATCCCTCAGAAGGAAGTTCAACCCTCTATTCTACAGGACCCCCCCGACCCGAAGAAGTCCCACCAGTGTTACCACCTCCATATGAGCCACAGGCAGCACCAAGTGCTCTCCCTGCTATCCTGGAAGGTCCAGAAAGTCTGGAAACACTGCCTCCCTCCATCAGGCTATCCAGAGCCAATTGGGTGGCGCTTGCGTTCAGCCGATCAAGGGCCCAAAAATAGCCAGTATGTCAGATGCCTCTCAGGGAGATTCGGGGTGCCCAAGTGCTTGGTGAAGATGAGACCTTACAGGAAGGAAGGCCGGTCTATTATTATCAGCCCTTTACCACAACAGACATTCTGAATTGGAAGAAACATACCCCAACTTATTTTGAAAAACCTCAGGCCATGGTAGATCTCCTAGAAAAGATCTTTCAGGCCCAGAAACCCACCTGGGTGGACTGCAAGCAGCTCCTTTTTGCATTCTTTAACACTGAAGAGCGCATGAGAGTAATGAAAGAGGCTCGGAAGTGGCTCCAGACGCAGGCCCCGGTAGGGACATTAGACACAGACAGATGGGCAAGAGAGGCCCTCCCTGATAAGGAACCTAATTGGTCCCCAAACTTGAAATACGGAAAGACCAGGCTAGAAAGATATTGGCTGGCTTTCCTCGAGGGGGTCAGGGCCAGAGCCAAGAAGCCCACCAATATGGCTAAAATTTCTGAGGTTTTCCTGAAGCCTGATGAAAGTCCAGCAGCTTTCTATGAGAGACTGTGTGAGGCTTACCGTATCTACACTTCTTTTAACCCTGAAGCTCCGGACACTCAAACCATAGTAAATGCCACTTTTGTAGGCCAAGCCCAGCCTGATATCAGGAGAAAATTACAGAAGCTGGACGGGTTTGCAGGAAATAATGCTAGTGAACTGCTAGATAGCCAACAAGGTTTTCATCAACCAAGACAGGGCAGCAACAAAAGGAGGAAGAAAAGAGAATGCAAAGAAGGGCCAATGTGATAGCAGCAGCTTTCAGATGTTCTGGCCCTCAGACAGCCCAAAAAGGGAAACAAGAAGATAGATCAGGAGGGAAAGGAAGAGCAAGTCTGAGACGGGATCTGTGTGCCTATTGCAAGGAAACAGGGCACTAGAAAAATGAATGTCCCAAACGGCAGAGCAAGAAGATAGGGTCCCCTTTTCCACCCAGTTGCTATCAATCAGAACCACCTGAAGCAGACCTTATTGGGCTGGCAGCAGCTGGCTCTGACTAGAACAGACCGGTCTCTTTTCAGTTGGGCCCCCATAAGCCGATGGTCAGAATGAAAATTGGGAGCCAGACTGTAGACTTTATGGTTGATACAGGAGCAGAGCACTCAGTAGTCACACAGAAAGTAGTGCCTCTCTCAGGGAAGGAGGTCACCATTAGTGGAGCTACTGGGGACCAGACCCATAAACCATTCTGCTGGCCTCACCGATGCCAACTTGATGGCCACTGAGTAATTCATGAATTCCTGTACTTGCCAGACTGTCCAGTACCTCTGATGGGTAGAGACCTTTTAGCCAAAATGGGGGTAGAAATCACTTTTGCTCCAAATGGCTCAGCACAGCTTCACCTAAGTGAGGAGAATTCTCCAATGATCCTGTCCTTAGCAGTGCCCCGGGAGGAAGAATGGAGACTTTATGCCCCTCAGTCAAAGGCCTCACTTTTAGAGGCTGAATTAGAGGAAGAATTCCCACTGGTCTAGGAAGAAGAAAATCCCCCTGGCTTGGCCAAAGACCATGCCCCGATATTAATTGACTTAAAGCCTGGGGCACAGCCTGTCAAAATCCGCCAATATCCAATTCTACAGGAGGCATGCCTAGGAATTCAGGTCCTCTTAGACTGGCTACTTCAGTGGGGACTCCTTAAAAGATGTCAGTCACCATGGAATACTCCTCTCTTGCCTGTCAAAAAGCTTGGGACTAATGACTACCACCCAGTACAGGATTTACAGGCTGTTATAACCTTGCATTCGTGCTGCCAAACCCCTACACACTTCTAGGACTTATTCCATCAGAAGCGGAATGGTTTTCATGCCTAGATCTGAAAGATGCCTTTATCTGCCTCTGATTAGCCCCCATCAGCCAGCTGCTTTTTGCTTTTAAGTGGGAAAATCCAACTACAGGGGCCAAGGAGCAGTTCACCTGCACCATACTTTCACAAGGATTTAAGAACTCTCCTACTCTCTTTAGTGGAGCACTAGCATATGATTTATCTAAGTTCCCAGGACAGGACTTGGGTGTGTTCTACTCCAGTATGTAGACAACCTCCTACTGGCTAGCTCCACACGAGCTCAGTGCTGGGAGGAAACACGAGCCCTTCTGAGACTGTTAACTGAAACAGGTTACAGGGTGTCCAAGAAAAAGACACAGATTTGTCAGAAAGAAGTCAAGTATCTAGGCTTCTGAATCACCCAAGGGAAATGAAGGCTAGGGACTGAAAGAAAGCAGGCAGTATGCGCCATCCCAGTCCCTAGCACCCGGAAGCAGATTTTGGGATTCCTAGGAGTGGCAGGATTCTGTCGAATTTGGATCCCAGGGTTTTCAGAACTGGACAAGCCTCTCTATGAAGCTTTAATAGGAGAAGAGAAGGCACCCATTGACTGGGGTCCTGAACAGGATAAAGCCTTCACCACCATAAGGCAAAGCTCACTGAGGCTCCAGCACTAGGGCTACCAGATGTAACATGAGAATTTAATCTTTTTGTTCACAAGAACAGCAGGGTAGCCCTAGGATTTCTAACCTAGGAGTTTGGACCCTGGAAAAGACCAGTAGCCTATCTCTTCAAACAGATTGACCCAGTTGCCTCCAGGTGGCCCCCATGCCTCAGGGCCCTTGCAGCCACAGCACTGTTAGTCAAGGAAGCAGATAAGCTTACCTTAGGACAAAACTTAAATGTAAAATACCTCATGCTGTTGTCACCCTGATGGAAGCAAGGGGGCAGCACTGGCTGATTCATGCTCAGATGACTCAATACCAAGGACTATTATGTGAGAATCCGCGGGTACAATTAGAAGCAGTCAGAACTCTTTTTAAAAAAATATATATTTTATTGATTTTTTACAGAGAGGAAGGGAGAGGGATAGAGAGCTAGAAACATCGATGAGAGAGAAACATCAATCAGCTGCCTCCTGCACACCCCCTACTGGGGATGTGCCCACAACCAAGGTACATGCCCTTGACCGGAATCGAACCTGGGACCTTTCAGTCCACAGGCTGACGCTCTATCCACTGAGCCAAACTTATTAGGGCAACAGTGAGAACTTTTAATCCTGCCATCTTTCTACCCATTGCTGAGGGGGCCCGTGAACATGATTGCCTAGAAGTCCTAGAGGAGGTTTATTCCAGCTGGCCAGATCTAACAGATAGGCCCCTGCCTAACCCTGACTTGGTATTGTTCACAGATGGCAGCAGCTTCTTAGATGAAGGGAAAAAATGAGCAGGATATTCAGTGGTATCAGACTTTGAGACAATTGAAGCACAAGCCCTGCCTGAAGGATGGTCAGCTCAGAGAGCAGAACTTTGGGCCCTTGCCAGAGTCTTAGAACAGTAAGGATAAGCATGCCAATGTCTACACTGATTCACACTATGCTTTTGCTACTCTGCATATTCATGGGGCTATATACAAGGAAAGGGGGCTCCTGACAGCAGGAAGAAAAGGAATCAAAAATCAAAATGAGATTTTAAAGTTACTAGAAGCAGTTGGGAGCCTAAAGAAATAGCTAACATTCATTGCAAAGGTCATCAGAAAGGAAAAAACTCAGTGTCATAAGGAAACCAGTGTGCTGACACCATAGCAAAACAGGCTATCAAGGAACAATCAGCACTAGCATGGATCATGTTGGCCCCCGAATTACCTGAACCTCCAAAGTACACTCCACAGGAGGAGGAATGGGCTCAACAAGAAGGGGGGAAAACAAAAGAAGGTTAGTGGATACTCCCAGATCATAGGATCTATGTCCCAGAACAGTTAGCTCATAACGTAGTCCTCCAGCAGCATGAACTTACTCATTTAGGAAAGACTGCTCTAGAAGCTTTGTTAGGCAGATATTACCTAATTGCCTGTCTTCCCTCCTTGTGTGCCTCAGTCTCTCAGTGTTGCCTCCTCTGTGCTCAGAACAATGCCAAACAGGGTCCTATGGGACCGATATGAGTACAGCACTGCAGGCAAGCTCCCTTTGAGGACTTATAAGTAGACTTTACAGAAGTAGGGCCTAGCAGAGGAAATAAATACCTTCTAGTCTTTGTTTACACTTTTTCAGGCTAGGTCGAGGCATATCCCACTCTCACAGAAAAGGTGAGAGAAGTTACTAAGGCATTGTTAGAGGACATATTTCCATGGTATGGAATGCCTCTGACCATAGGGTCTGATAGTGGCCCAGCCTTTGTAGCAGAAATAGTACAACAGGTAACTAAGGCTTTAGGAATTAGATGGAACTTACATACAGCTTACAGGCAGAGACTGCAGGTTTGGGAAGGGGCAGAGCCAGTGATTGCAAGGATCTGGAGGTCCCCTGCCCAAGCCTGAAGCCTTGGCCAGAGGTTACAGGCCTGGGCAGGGGTGGAGCCGGTGATCAGTGTGAACTACAGAAAAATACTTTTTCTTACCGCTCATTGGGTAAGCTCCCTGTATGCCACTGGTAATATTCTTAGTAACTTGGGTAATAAAAATCCCTAAAGGTGATCTAGGGTTTTTCCACCACACTCCTGGAAAAAAAAAAATGAAGGTCCACAGCTGGAGGGCTAAGAAATGTCATATCCTGCCCTAGCCAATTTGGCTCAGTGCATAATGCCTCAGCCTGCTGACTGCAGGGTCTGGGTTCAATTCTGACCAAGGGCATGTACCTAGGTTTCAGGCTCCTCCCTGGCCAGGGCCCAGGTCAGGACATATCCAGGAGGCAACCAATCAAAGGGTTCCTCTCTCTTCCACATTCTCTAAAAATCAATGAAAATATATCCTCAGGTGAGGATAAAAAAGAAAGAAAGAAAGAAATGTCATAGTCTATGAAAGACACATCTTGAAAATACCTAAAGAAAGTTGTCATTTTTTCATGGTAAGGGACTGGAGTCCGTGTTGATGAAAACACCTTGGTGGCTGCAGTGACTGGCAGTGGCTGCAGCAGCGGGGTGATGGGGCTGGTGGCTTTCCTGATTAGCCTGGTTGCCTCCCACAAAGTGAGGCCAGACTGTGGCTTAGGTCCACTCCCCAAGGGGAGCAGGGAATGGGCCTAAGCCGTCAGTAGGACACCCCTTGAGGGCTCCCAATATGTGAGGGGGAGTAGGCTGGGCTGAGGAACCCCATACACACACACACACACACAAATTTCGTGCTCTGGGCCCCTAGTTAAATATAATGTTGATTATAGGTTGTATTGTAAATGACTTTTATCTGGTTAAAGAAGTTCCTTTTTATACCTAGCTTGCTGAAGTTTCTTTTTTGTGATGAACAAGTGTTGAACTTGCCATAAGTGGGTTTTCTTTATTCAGTAAGTATGGAAAATTACAATGATCTGTGTTTTTTTAATTAAACCAATCTTATATTCCTGGGATAAATGTTACATTGTTATGATGCAGTATATATTTCTCTTTCTGAATTTTATTTGCTTAAACTCTGTTAAGAGTTTTGTGCCTGTATTCATGAGGGATACTATTTCTTAGTTTTGTTTTTTTGGTTTTTGTTTGTTTTTTTTGTAATAGCTTTCTCAGGTTTTAAAATTAGGTTTATGCTTTGCCTTATAAAATAAGTTGTGAATTTATACCACTTCTTTTTTGTGAGTTTGTTTAAGATTCATGGTGTTTTTTTATCCTTAAATATTTGATAGATTTACCAGTGAAACTATAATAACCTGTAGTTTGAACAGTTCCTTTTGAACAATTTTTTTAAATAACAAATTCAATTTCTTTAAGATTTATTGTGTGATTTAGATTTCCTATTTTATTTTTTGTCACTGTTGGGGAGTTGCTGTTGTTGTTTGTTTATTAATCATCACCAGAGGATAATTTTTTCATTGATTTTTAGACAGTGTGTAAGGAAGAGAGAAAGACACACAGAGAGAAATATTGATGTGAGAGAGACGCATTGATTGGTTGCCTCCCGCACTCACCCAGGCCAAGACCAGGGACTGAGCTTGTAATCGAAGTACATGCCCTTGACCAGAATTCAACCCACAGGCTGACACTCTAAATAGTGAGCAAACTGGCCCGGACAGTGAGCTGTATTTTTTTATGATTTCCTACTTTGTTGTTATACAATTGTTTATAATATTTCTTTATAAAACTTTTAACTTCTACAAGATTTTTAGTGGAAACCTGTCTTTCATTCATTATATCAGTATTTTGTGTTCTCCCTCTTTTTTCATTGATCAACCTCACTAGATGTTTATTACTTCTGTTGAACTTCTCAAAGAATTAAATTTTGGCTTTATTCATGTTCTCTAATGGTTATCTGTTTTCTACTTTCACAGACATCTACCTTTATATTCATTGTTTATTTCCTTCTACTTATTTAGAATTAAATATTACCTTTGCTTTTTTTTTCTAAATCTATCTTTTCGAGATGAAACTTTTTTCTATTCAAAGTATTTAAAACAATAAGTTTTCCCCTCTGAGTACTGCTTTATCTACATCCTACACTTTACCTGACAATGTTTCACTGTTGTTATTATTTTGTTATTATTATTCAGTTCAAAATATTTTCTAATTTCTCTTGTGATAAAGTCTTTTCTCTCCTAGTAATTCAGTAGTAAATTGTTTATTCCAAAGTATTTGTCTTTTACTAGATGCAATATGTTATTGATTTGTAACTTAACTCCCTTGTGATCAGAGAATATACTCTGTAAGACTTCAGTCCTGTTAAATCCATTGTATTTTTTTCTTTTAGCCCAGACATTGATCTATCTACACTTGAAAGGAATGTGTACTCTATAATTGTAAGGTGCAGTGTTTTATAAATATAAACTCATACTGGTTGACAAAAGTTCAAATCTTCTATATCTTTACTGTTGGTTTTTTTTTTCAATTACTGAAAGAGGAATGTTAAACTCTATAGATATCATTATGGAAGTGTCAAGTTTTCTCTTTTACTTTGTCAAATTTGTTCATAATATTGAAACTGTATTCAAAAGTGCATAAATAGCCACAGACTCCCCCCCCCAACATCCATGAAAGGGGATTTTATGGCAGCTGTGCTGGAACAGGAAAAGCCTAGGCTGGCAAAAAGAAAGCCCAAGAGGTGCTTTCTGGGCAATTACTTATGGTAAAAGGACAAAATGGTAGCAGAATAGGTGGACGTGTCTCCAGCCTTGTCCAGGAGCACATAGAATAAGTAGGTGAAATGAATAACATCCACCCAGAATTGGCAAAGGAGAACCCGCTGGTGAGAAAATTTGCATCCAGGAGGGGCAGAGGACACCTGGAGAAAGCCCAGGGCACTGCAACCATGCAATCAGCAGATATATGAGCAGCCCACTCCTATCCAAGGAGCAGTAGCCCTGAGAGCAACCTGCTCCAGGCAGAAGAGTGGCAGCCTCACATGGCCTGTCCCTGTCCACAGAGCAGCAGCTGTGTGAGTGGCTGGCACCCCCATCCAAGGAGCAGCAAGCACGTGAGCAGCTTGCACCCATCTGAGCAGCAGCAGCCTCATGAGCTGCCTACCCTCATCCAAGGAGCAGCAACTATACAAGCAGCCTCTCCCCCACCCCAGCCAGAGGATCCACCACTGCTGTGAACAGCACCTACCAGAGGAGCTGCTGTCAACTGAGAAGCAGCTGCTGCCACAACCACCTGCGAAGCAACCCCAGCCTGAGGAGCTACTGCCACACAAAAAGCAGGCCCTCCACAACTCAACATCTAGATCTGTTGTGAAAACAAAAATGGGTAGACAAACAGATCCCCAAAAGGAAAGGAGGAATCACCAGAAGCTAAGTGAAATGGAGGCATGCAATATGTCAGGAAAAAAAATTCCAAATGAGGGTCATACAGTTCATACACAAGATGGATAAAAAAATCAATGTATGTAAGAATCAGGAAGAAATGAAAAATCATATAGCTGCAATAAAAAAAAAAAAACACAATAGAAAGTTTCAACAGTAGACTAGGAGAATTGGATGACCAAATTAGTGAATTAGAAGACAGGAGAGCAAAACACACCCAAATTGGAGAAAAAAATTAAAAGACAGGAGGAGAGCCTAAGGGAGCTATAGGACAACATGAAACAAAGCAACATACAAATAATAGAGGTTTTAGAACAACAGAAAGAGGAACAAGGGTTAGAAAACCTATTTGAAGAAATGATGTCAGATGGAAAAAAAGATGGTGACCAGCAAGAAGGTAGGGAGGGGAGCGTGTGTGAGAGACTGAGGGAAGGATATTGGAGTGTGTGGATGTGTGAGGTGTGTGTGAGTGAGAGCTAGGGATAGCTAGGTCCTACAGGTCTTCCAAAGGGCTGCCAAACCAGGTAGTCTTAGATGGCAAAACCCTGCTGCCACTGCAAACATTCCGAGGAGGACACCTCCAGCACAGAGACCATGCCATCTTGAAGAACAGAACTGCTTGAGACTAGAATCCTAGCCTTGCCACTACTCAATCTGGTCTCAGTCACAAACCTGGACCCTACAGCCACTTAAGTAAAAGACCTGCAACCACAGCTGCAGACCCAAGAACACCAAATCCCAGGTACCTCTGCCGCAGATTTCTGTGAGTCACAGAGCCAATCTCCCTCTCCACTTGCCCCATGGCAGTGGCATAGGAACTTCCAGACCCTCTCTGCTCAAACAGACCTCCTGCCCACACACAGCAGCAGCAGCTCTACCTAAATTTGAGCCTGGATGTGTGGACATGGGAAATTTGTTTCCCATGACCAGAATCTATGCTCAGGCAGGGAAGCTGTGCTGAATTTGAGCTTAGAGGAGTGAACCTGGGGAATTATTTTCCGCAACCAGAATCTGTGCTCAAGCAGGGAGGAAGAGCTGAATTTGAGCCTGGGGGCACAAACTCTGGAAGTTTGTTTCCTGTGGTGCACACCTGTGTGACCAGACCCCATACCCACAATGGGCAGCAGTGCCACCTGACTTTGATGCACAGCAAGTGCACATGGAATGTTGTTTTCCGCAGGGTGGGAGTAGACCTGCTGCTGACACAATGTGACTGTGCAACCTGGTCCCCCAAGCAGACCCTGATTCTCCATGCATGTGGTAGCACTGATCACCAGTGACTTGAATCAGTTTCTCATCACATGGGCCTGGGATCCCTAATTCCCAGTGCATTCACACTAAGAGCCAGTGACTCCAATTATTGGAGTATGCCCACACAGGGACCCTGATTCTCAGCGTGAGACCACAACAAGCAGCAGAGATTATGATACTCAATTTTTGGCATGGACACAGCAATTTTCTGACTCCTGGAACACACTAGGGACTCTGATTTTTGTCACATGCCAGCGGGGTCTTGGTTTCAGCAAGGTGCAGGTAGGATCCCTAATTATAGGTGCACACATGAGACCACACTAAGCACCTGTGACTCTGATCCTGGGCAAGCATGGCTCCCACCAACTCATGGCAGCCACACATCTTGGTGTGAGAGCTCTTCAGTGACACTTGGGGGGAGTGAAGCTCCCACTGCACATGGCCAAGGCCCCTGCAACTTGACATTTGAACCTTCTGATGATAGTCAGAATGGGGAGACAATGAAACAATACTCAGACAAAAGAAAAAAAGAGGAATCTCCAAGAAGGGAAATAAGTGAAACAGAAGCATGCAACATGACAGAAAAAGAATTCAGAATAATGGTTGTACAGTATATATACCGAATGGACAAGAAGATCAACAACCTATTCAAAAATCAGGAAGAAATAAAAAATGATATAGCTATAATAAAAAACATCATGGAATGTTTCAACAGTAGACTAGAAGAAGCAGAGGACCGAATTATTGAGTTAGAAGATAAAGTACAGAAAAAAGCCCAATATGAACAGCAACTGGAGAAAAATATTAAAAAGCAAAAGGAGAGTCTAAGGGAGCTTTGGGACAATGCAAAACAAAGTAACATACATATAATAGGGCTGCCAGAAGGACAAGAAGAGCAGCAAGGATTAGAAAATATATTTGAAGAAATAATGACAGAAAACTTCCCTGATATGGGGAAGAAAAAATTACACAATTACAGAAATACCCAAGCAAGAGGAATCCCAAAAGACCCACACTAAGACACGTCATAATTACGATGGCAAATGTTAAGGAGAAAGAGAGAATCTTAAAGGCTGCAAGAGAGAGACAGAGACTCACCTACAAAGGATCCCCCATTAGATTATCAAATGATTTTTCAACAAAAACACATCAGGCTAGAAAGGAATGGAAGGAAATTTAAAAAGTGATGCAAAGCAAGGGACTGAATCCAAGAATACCGTATCAAGCAAGGCTATGATTCAAGATTGAAGGGGAAATAAGGAGCTTCACAGACAAATAAAAGGCTAAGGGAGTTTATCCCTACCAAGCCAGCAATTGAAGAAATGCTAAAGGGACTGGTGTAAAAAGAAGAAATAAAAAGGTAAGAAGAAACACAGGCATCAAAAATAAAAATGGCTAAAAACAAGTAACTGTCAATAATAATTTTAAACATAAATGAACTAAATGCTCCAATCAAAAGAATGGATTTTTAAAAAATTATCCATACATATTCTATCTATAAGAGACCCACCTCAGCAGAAGGGACTACACAACTGAAAATGATGGGATGGAAAATTATCTTTCAGGAAAATGGAAATGAAAAACAAACAAAAAAACCCCAAACAAACAAAAACTGGGATAGCAATACTTATATCTGACAAAATAGACCTCAAAGTGAAGGCCACAATAAGAGATCAGGAAGGCCATTTCATAACATTAAAGGGATCGATACAACAAGAGGATATAACCCTGGTAAATATATACAAACCCAATGCAGGAGCACCCAAATACATAAAAAAAAACTCTTGGAAGATATCAAGGGAAAGATTGACCACAATATAATCAGAATAGGGGACTTTAATACCCCAATGACATCACTGGATAAATCCTCTAGACAAAAAAATCAGCGAAGAAAAGGAATCCTAAATGACTCACTATATCAGATGGACTTAATTGATATCTTCAGAACATTTCACCCCAAAGCCTGGGAATATACATTCTTCTCAAGTGCACATGGGACATTTTCAAAGATAGACAACATATTGGGTCACAGGCAAAGTCTCTCCATCTTGAAAAAGATTGAAATTATATCAAGCATATTCTCAGATCACAATGGCATAATATTAGAAATAAAGTACAATCAAAACAATCAAAAAACTTCAAACACATGGAAGCTGAATATGCATGCTATGAAACAATCATTGGGTTATCACAGAGATTGAAGAAGACATTAAAGATATCCTAGAAATGAATGATAATGAAAAAAAACAATAATCCAATATCTATGGAACACAGTGAAATCAGTCCTAAGAGAGAAGTTTATAGCTCTACAGGCATACCTTAAAAAAAAAAAAAAACACAAGAAAAAATGGTAATAAATCATCTAACTCTACAACTCAAAGAATTAGGAGTGCAACAACAAAAGCCCAGAGTGAGCAGAAGAAAGGAGATAATAAAGATCAGAGCAGAAATGAATGACTAAAAGACCAAAAATAAAAAATTACAGAAGATCAATGAAACCAAGAGCTGGTTCTTTGAATGGATAAACAAGATTGATGAACCTGTAGCCAGGCTCACCAAGAAGCAAAAAGAAAGAGGACCCAAATAAACAAAATCAGAAATGAAAGAGGCAAAATAACAACAGACCTCACAGAAGTACAAAGGATTATTAAAAAATACTATGAACAACTCTACTCTAACAAACTAGACAACCTCAAAGAAATGGACATATTCCTAGAAAAATACAACCTTCCAAAACTCAAACAAGAAGATTCTAAAAATCTCAATAGGCTGATAACTATGGAAGAAATTGAAGCAGTCATCAAAGAAGCTTCCAGCAAACAAAAGCCCAGGGTCAGAGGGCTTCACAGGGGAGTTTTACCAAACATTCAAGGAAGAACTAAAACCTAACTTAAGACTATTCCAAAAAATTTCAGAGGAAGATACACTTCCAAGCTCATTCTATAAAGCCAGAAACACCCTAATACCAAAAACAGATAAAGACAACACAAAGAAAGAGAATTACAGCCCAATATCTCTCATGAACATAGATGCCAAAATCCTCAACAAAATTCTAGGTAACAAGACTCAGCAGTACATCAGAAATATCATACATGATGACCAAATAGGTTTTATCCCAGGGATGCAAGGATGGTACATTATCTGTAAATCAATAAACATAATACATCACATAAACAAATTGAGAGATAAAAATCACATAGTCATATCACTTGATGCAGAAAAAGCATTTCACAAAATCCAACACCCCTTCTTGATAAAAACTCTTAGAAAGATAGGAATAGAAGGATCATACCTCAACATAATAAAAGCCATAAATGACAAACCCCCAGCCAATATCATACTCTTGGACAAAAAACTAAAATCATTTCTCCTAAGAACAGGAATAAGACAGGGATGCACACTCTCACCACTCCTGTTTGACATAGTACTGGAAATACTAGCCATTGTAATCATACAAGAAGAAGAAATAAAAGGCATCCAAATTGGAAAAGAAGTAAAATTGTCCTTAATCACAGATGACATGACACTGTACATAGAAAACCCTAAAGATTCCATCAAAAAATGATTAGACTTAATAAATGAATTCAGCAATGTAGCAGGATAAAAAATTAATGCCAAAAAATCTATGGCATTTCTATACACCAATAATGAACTTACAGAAAGAGATACTAAAATAGCAATCTCATTTATCATCACACCAAAAAAATTAAGATATATAGGAATAAACTTGACTAAGGAGGTAAAAGATCTTTATGCGGGAAACTACAGGACACTGAAACAGGAGAAAGAGGAAGACATAGACAGATGTAAGAACTTACTGTGTTCATGGATTGGTAGAATCAACATTATCAAAATGTCCATACTACTCAAAGTAATCTACAGATTCAATGCAATCTCCATTAAAATACCGACAGCATATTTCACAGACATAGAACAAACTTTCCAAAAATTCATCTTGAATAAAAAAAGACCTTGAATAGCTGCAGCAATCCTGAGAAAGAAGAATAAAGTAGGTGGGATATCAATACCAGATATCATGCTGTATTACAAAGCCATTGTTCTCAAAACAGCCTGGTACTGGCACAAGAACAGACATATAGATCAATGGAATAGAATAGAGAACTGAGAAATCGACCCAAACCACTATGCTCAATTAATATTTAACAAAGGAGGCATGGACATACAATGGAGTAAAGACAGCCTCTTCAGTAAATGGTGCTGGGAAAATTTGGACAGATATATGCAAAAAAATGAAACTAGACCATCAACTTATACCATACACAAAAATAAACTCAAAATGGATAAAGTACTTAAACATAAGATGGGAAACCATAAAAATAGTAGAGGAATCCATGGGCAGCAAAATCTCAAACATACGCCAAAGAAATTTCTTCACTGATACTGTTCCAAGGGCAATGGAAACTAAAGAGAAAATAAACAAATGAGACTTTATCAAAATAAAAAGCTTTTGCACAGCAAAGGAAACCACCAACAAAACAACAGAAAAGCCCACTAGATGGGAGAACATATTTGCCAATGTTATTACCAATAAGAGTTTAATCTCCAACATTTACTGGGAACTTATACAACTTAACAAAAGGAAGATAAACAACTTAATCAAAAAGATGGTCAAAGGATCTAAATAGACACTTTTTGAAAGAAGACAGAAGAAATGCCAAGACATATGAAAATATGTCCAAAGTCACTAAATCATCTGAGAGATGCAAATTATAATGACAATGAGGTACCATCTCACACCTGTCAGAATCTCATGCCTATCATCTCATACCTATCATCAACAAATCAACAAACAACAAGTGCTGGTGAGGATGTGGAGAAAAAGGAACCCTTGTTCACTGCTGGTGGGAATGCAGACTGGTGCAGCCACTGTGCAAAACAGTGTGGATTTTCCTCAAAACATTACAAGTGGAACTCCCATTTGACTCAGTGATCCCAATTCTGGGAATATATACCAAGAAACTAGAAACGCCAATCAGAAAGGATATCCACACCCTTATATTCATAGCAGCACAAATTTACAATAGCTAAAATTTGGAAACAGCCTAAGTGCTCATTAGTGGATGAGTTGATTAAAAAACTGTGGTACAGCCCTGACTGGTTTGGCTCAGTGGATATAGCGTCAGTCTGTGGACCCAAGGGTCCCATTTTCAATTCTAGTCAAGGGCATGTACCTTGGTTGCGGGCACATCCTCAGTGGGGGGTATGCGGGAAGCAGCTGATAGATGTTTCTCTCTCATCGATGTTTCTAACTCTCTATTCCTCTCCCTTCCTCTCTGTAAAAAATCAATAAAATATATTTTAAAAAACTGTGGTACATCTACACAATGGAATACTATGCTGCAGTAAAAAAGAAGGAATTTTTACCATTTGCAGCAGCATGAATGCAATTGAAGAGCATTATGCTAAGTGTAATAAACTAGTCAGAGAAAGATAAATATCATATGATCTCACTCATTTGTGGAATATAATGAACAACATATACTGATGAACAAAACAGATCCAGAGACAGAGAATCATAGATGAGACTGTCAAATCTCTGAGGGAAGTTAGGGGAGGGTGGGTGTAAGGGGGAGAGATTAACCAAAGGACTTGTATGTGTATATATAAGCCTAACTTATGGACACAGATTAGTTAGGAGATAGATTACATGAAATTTTAGAACAGGCAAAACTAATCTGTGAAAAAAATCAGAACATTGCCTCTGGTGAGATTGTGGTTGGGATGTGACAGGGAATGAGGACTTAGGGAAATTTCTGGAGTCATGATATTTTGATAGAGTTTTAGTTTTCATGTTGTATTCCTTTATCAATACTCATCAAATGCTACAGTTAAGATTTCTGCATTTCATTTTATATAAATTTTCCCATAAGTAAAGTACTATAAACACACATTTAACTCTGGTTGACATGCATTCTGTAGTACTTTCTGATGAAGTGAACTGATATCTGCCACTTATTTTTTAAAATATTAAAGAAAATCAGATGAATTATTTGGTGGATAAGTTATGTGACAACATAGGTATTGTAAACTGTCAATTTTTAATCTGCTTAATGTGTTAAAACTATTATTCTTTCCATTTTTGTATGTCTTTCAAAGATTGAATTTTAAAATGGTAAAAAAAAACAACACAAACAAAAATAGGTATGTATATTTACAATGATAAGGAATTGACATCAAGATATATCATTAAGTGAAAAAGATCAATGTATAGATGCTTCCATTTTTGTAATATATATATATATATATATATATATAGTGTGTGTGTGCATGTGTAGTTTCTTGTATTCTATGCATATTTTGGAAGGATAGACAAGAGACCATGAATTGTGGTTGGTGGTGGTATGCCTCATGAGGGAGGGAATGAGATTAGGGACATTTTATGGTATACTGTTCTACACTGTATAAAATTTTATCATGATAATGATAATGACTTTTTTCTCAAAAGACCTATGTAAAATCCTAAAAATAAGGAAAATTATACAAAGAAAAATTAATCTAAACATTTTCTCATTTATACCTAATAAACTAGAAATGGGCAAATCTTAGGAGACTAGGACTTGGAATTCAACAAGTTCTTACCTTGTGCTGCTCATCTGGACAGGCAAGTAATCAATTTCAGACAGATCAGAATACACATACACATCTATATAGATTTTAGGCAAGTTATTTAAATTCTCTGGGCCTTTGTTGTCATCTGTAAAATAAAGATAATAATTAAGGCTACAACTTTGAATTAAATGGCATATGCAAATACATGGGTGGAACAAGATCTACTCACTGGTCTTAGCCCACAAAATAGAGTGATAAAAGAAATTGATTGAAGATCATTTGAATTGCTGGATTTCAATAAAACAGGTACATTTCTTTGACAGCCATGAGAGCCCAAATGCTCAGGAAAACATGATAAATTACTAGAATAAATTTATTGACTATTAAGCGTAGTAATCACTCCTTTGGAAAACTGCTGTTTAAAACTGGTGTTTGAACTATTGTTATTTTTAGAAAGTCTTTTATTCTATAAAATATAACTTTGTTTTCTAGCTTGAATAATAGAAAAGATAAACTTAATTGTCTGACCTTGCAAGCTAGCCATCTAAAGGGGCTGATACACTAATACTAATATTAATTCTCATATTTTGCCAAGTGTTTGTTCATCCAAGGTTACATGTGTTTGATTAGATATAATA
The DNA here is from genome assembly GCA_004026665.1 of Murina feae. Classification (NCBI taxonomy): domain Eukaryota; kingdom Metazoa; phylum Chordata; class Mammalia; order Chiroptera; family Vespertilionidae; genus Murina; species Murina feae. Next base: position 1,086 of record PVJC01026952.1, on the reverse strand, counting down.
TGTATTCAAAGTTATAAGTTGTCTGTATAGATATTACAGGTATTTGGTTAGATAAAATATGTGCTCAAAGCTACATGTTGTCTATATAGATATGATGGGTGTTTGACTAAATACAATATGTAATCAAGGTTATAAGCTGTCTTTCACAAAGAGGTAGAAGGATATAAAAAGCAAATACTGCCTCTTGTGTTTGTTCAGAATTTGACAGAGGTACTCTACTCTGAACCTGTGCACAATAAATATGACTTCTAACTAATTGGCTCTTTAGGCGTCTTGTCCAGCTCACCAATTCGCAATACAACAACTCAAGTGGCTACTGCATCCTACACATGCTGATAATGATGCTTCAGTTCATCTTTAATGAATTCAATATCTAAATGAATGGAAATATTTGCTCAGTCATATGCCAAGTTTCCTGTCCCTACTACATTTTATTAAAGCCAAGAAGGACTCTTTGGGTATTTGAGAATCTATTTCCCCTGTGCTGGAGGCTGGGAGTTCCCCTAACACCAACAAAGAATTCTTGACACCAACAGGATGTCAACTCAATTCTGACACTATATGCCCAGAGATAGCATCAGATTTCACAGGTTAAGCTATAAATCCTACAAAAGATTGCCCAGACTGCCCCACAGTTGTTACCTGTACTTCTGACTGAATAGCTATAAATCAGAAGTTCCCAAGACCCCCTCCTTGGGTTTGATCAATTTGGTAGAGTGGCAAACATAATTCAAAAAACATTGAATTTACTGCATCATTAGTTTATTATAAAAGGATATATACAACTCAGTGACAGCCAAATGGAAGAGATGCATAGGTCAAGGTATGGGGTAAAGACATGGAGCTTCCATGCCCAATCCTGGTGCTTCACTCTAAACCCAGTCCTTATGATTTTTTTAAAAATTTTTTTTAATTTTTTACATTTTTTTAAATTACATAAAGCTTTACACAGATTAGTACATATATTTCTTTTTCCCCCCTGCCCTTCCGCCTGCCTCCCCTACCCCCCAGTGTTTTGTGTCCATTGGTTATGCTTAAATGCTCACACAAAAGTCCCTTGGCTGATCTGTTACCCCCTCCCCCCCA
>PVJC01026951.1:0-23618 GCA_004026665.1 Murina feae | reverse complement strand
AGGCCATTCCTCCAATTTTTCTTTATGCTCTTCTCTGGGAGGAGCAGAGGGAACCATGTGAGGAAACTCCTCATCATCCTCTGTAAAAAGTTGCAGCAAACGTAATATTGTGTTCCCCATGGAAATTTTTTAAATGTTAACCAATTTTTTAACAAACACTTTAGGATCTAATGTACCTTTCTTCAAGGGTTAATCAAACAAAAACTATAAAGGAATACCTTTTGAAACTTATAATTCCGTAAGCATATAAACCAAAATTCGAATCCTTCCCCAATTAGCCTGGTTGACAAAGACGTTCCCACCCTACTTACAGATCCGGATTCTGCAGCTGGCCGTGGGCTTTTGCGTGCAGTGAAATCCCCTCACCTTCTTTTGGTGAATTTTACACACCTCTTTTGGGTGTATTTTCCCTTCGTTCTAGACGAAAAATACCTGCTCCATTCAGAAGCCCGAGTTAGGCGCCAGATATTGAAGCCCCTTACACGTTCAGCGTGGTTCAGGGTCGCTGTTCAGGGTTCGAGTTCTGAAGGAGGCCGCACACAAAATGAAGAGAGAGAGACTGGAAGATAATCAATTTGGAAACTGGGGGATCAGGCATAGCATCTTTCTTCTACCAGGGTAGATTGCCCACTGATGCCTGAGTCTCACCCGCCTTTTATTGAGTCTCTGAGAAAACAACAATATCCTTAGGCAGGAAATTCCAAGGAAGAATTTTACATGTAATTAACAGGTGGAGATTTGCTGTAATTAACAATGTTTCAACTTAAACAATGGGTGCATAGCTCTGACCTTTCAGAGCAACCAAGGTAGGTTAAAAACAATTAGTTTCCAGCATAAAAACAATCAGTTTCCAGCAGGAAGAGAGAAAGAGAGAGGAGGGAGCTACTGTGCGAAGGGTAGAAGGAAGCAGGGAGTCAGGTAGGTGGCTGGCATAGTAATTCACCTGAGAGTCAACAGTAACCTGAACAGAAACAAAAACAAAAACAATAGGGTTTTCTTCAGGATAAGTTACATTAAAAAAAAGGAAGGAGAGGATACCCAGTAATCTACATGACTGAAGGGGAAGTATGTATTGCTTAAAAAAAAAATAACTAGAGGCCCAATGCACAAAAATTTGTGCACTTGGGGAAGGGAGGAGTCCCTCAGCCCTGCCTATGCCCTCTTGCAGTCTGGGAACCCTTGGGGAATGTCCACCTGCTGGCTTAGGCCCACTCCCTGGGGGATCTGGCCTAAGCTGGCAGTCAGACATTCCTCTGGCAGCTGGGAGACCTCAGGGGATGCCCACTTGCCAGCAGGGAGCAGGCCTAAGCTGCAGTCAGACATCCTTAGAACTGCTGAGGAGGCGGGAGAGGCTCCCACCACCACTGCTGGGCTGGCAGTCGTCAGTCTGGCTTGTGGCTGAGCAGAGCTCCTCCTGTGGGAGCACACTGACCACTAGGGAAGAACTCCTGCATTGAGCAACCGTCCCCTGGTGGTCAGTGTGTGATATAGTGACCAGTCATTCCCAGTCGTTCTGCTGTTAGAGTCAATTTGCATATTAACCTTTTATTATATAAGACAGAGTCCTGGTGCATGGATGGGGTCAGTTGGTTTGCCCTGAAGGATGTCCTGCTGGGGTGCCTGGTCAGCCTGGGTGAGGGGCTGATGGCTGTTTGCAAGTTGGCCACAGCCCCTTCAGGGTGGGGGTCTATACTGGGGTGCCTAGCCAGCCTGGGTGAGGGGCTGATGGCTATTTGCAGGCTGGCCACAGCCCCTTCAGGGTGGGGATCTATACTGGGGTTCCTGGCCAGCCTGGGTGAGGGGCTGAGGGTTGTTATCAGGCTGGCAATGGCCGCAGACTGGGAAGCAGGTATCTGGGATTTATTTAACTTTTATAATTAAAACTTTGTTGCCTTGGCCTTGCTCAAAACCTCCAGCTGGAAGCAGGTATCTTGGGTTCATTTAACTTCTGTTATTGAAACTTTGTTGCTTTGAGCAGAGCTCAGGGCCCACAGGGCACGTGGAAATCTTGGTTTCCTCCTTTGCCATGGTAATGCAAGCCTCCTGCTTTGCTACAGCTCCCTGGTTGCTGCCATCTTTGTGATGCAGGGAGGGTTAATTTGCATATTACTCTTTTGCCTGGACAGAAGACTCCCAAGACCCTCCGATCACCAGCTTCACAGAGCCCAGGCCTCTGTGATCACCGGCTCTGATCCTGCCCCTTGCCATCTCAGGCTCTGCCCTTGCCTCACTGGCAGCCTCTGGCCAAGGCTGCAGCCTGGGTAGGGGACCCCCAGGTCCTTGCTTTGCTGGCTCTGTGGTGCCCAGACCCCTGCATTTGCAGGCTCCGCCCTTGCCCCTCTGATCACCGGCTTCTCCCTTGCCCATGCCTGAGGCCTCTGGCAAAGGTCTCCGGCCTGGGCAGGGTACCCCCAGACCCTCTGATCACCTGTTTGGTACCTTGAGCCCCCCGCCTCCCCCACACCTTCCTGGCTAATAGGCCAGACCACTTCAGTGGCGGAGCTGAGCTGGACTTGGCACCACCATCTTGAAGCTATGGGGGAGGTCATCTTGTGGCTATGGGGACAGCCATCTTTGTGATGGAGTGATGCCTAATTTGCATATTACTCTTTTATTAGATAGGATGCTGAGAGAAATTTGTGCTAATTGTGTGACTTTTATTTTTCCCCCCTTTAATGGGCAGCCAAAGCACACATTTACTTAAGGTGATGTTAGGGCGATGAGTGGACATTTCATACATATTCCAATGAAATGGTTGATGTTCATATTTTGCTTTTGAATGAATTTGTGAAAGCTTTATTTGTCATTTTTGGTGCTCTCTGTGTAGTGTATAAATTGCTCTTGGGTTTCATTTGATCCTTATAATGTTTTGAGTTTGGTAATACAGGAAATATATCTGTTTTACCTGTGAGAAGACAGGCTCTGAGTGGTATAAATTGAATTGTTCAAGGTTTAAAAAAAATCAGGCTTGATAGAGTGGGAATGTAAATTCTAGATATATGGCACATAAAATGGAATTTATAGAATGACATATCATGGGATCAGCTTTGGGGATACTATCTTTTCTCACACACTCCTTTTTTTTAGTCTATTATAATTAAACTTTAGGGTTCAAACAGTAACATTCCGTAATGTGAGATGAAATTGAGGTAAATTGCTATTCAGAAATGTTCTCAAAAACTGAGCAGGGCACTTTCAATAAATACATAAAGGAAGAAAGGTGTATTTCACTGTGTGAGATGTCATTTTTTTAGTCACAGTCATTAAATCAGGTTGAGGATTAAAACCAGGCGATACTGAGGTCCAAGGTGAGGCAGCTATGGAAATGGTTTGGAAGGCACACTTAGGATGGTCAGAGGCTAGGAATCTAGAAGCAAGGGCAAGCAGCTGTAGACTGGGGGACGGAGGACGCGCTGTGTGCCCTTTGGTGAGGCAGCCAGCTCAAGGCCTTGGGTAGGAGTCACCGACAGGGTGGGAAGTGTGGATAAAATCATTAGAGTATATGGTAATAGTTGGACTCCTAATTTTGTGTTATGGACCACAAAAGTAATACAATGCATAGTGTAGGGGATGGAGCAGTTCAGGAAATGCAGGAGACCTTACGCAGGTGCCCAGCACTGGGCCCAGAAACTGCTGCCACTTCTATTTAATTAGAATAAATGGATATCATTGTCTTTCTGAGAAAATGCTGCTTAAAACCATTCTATTAAAAACACACACACACACAAACACAAAACACAACACCATTCTGCAGTATTTAGCAAAGAGTGGAAGGTATATATAAAATTATTTTAGGCCATAAACAGAAAATATTTTATGAAAGCTTCATGCAAATTGACATTAGGACTCTAATGGGTACAATACACTATACATAGTATATGCAAATGGCAGGCAACTCACTGATGCGGAAATAACACCATTAACTGTGGTCAACTGTGCACTCAAAAAAATGCCAGTTAGACTTGGTGCAGTTCCTGACCCACATAACCATGATCTTATTCAAAACTTGGTAGCATTATCCACTAATATGCCCTCACCTGCTTTAGAAAGCCACTTACTTTAACATATTGAGCCATAAAGCAACCTAATTTTGGGTCTAGTCATTTTATTTTAAAGAGCTTTTCTAAGGAGATTTAAAAGGTTGTTATAAAACTCTATATATGTGATGATTTTTTAGAACTATGTAAGTACTTAAACCCCAATAGGAGGTTGGTTGGCTATGTAAAGTATAGAAATAACATTCTATAGGCGATTATGTATCCATTAAACAGCAAATATGCTGCAAGTTGAAAAAAATCAATCTTAAAATAGATTTAAATCTTTTGAAGAGAAGTACTGACTTTATAACCAGAGTTCACAGAGTGAAAATCAAGGTACTCCTTGATTCAGGAATTAAAGATCTTCTCAGCACTTAGCTCAGCTCTGCTCTCCTGTTGATTTCTCCTGAAAAGGCTTCCTCCTCCTGCTGGCAAAGGGAAGGAAGTCCACTCCAGGCTCTCTAAGGATCTGCAAGTTTAGCTCTGCCTTTCTCTTCTGGTTCTTGGGAGGTCCCAGGCAGCTGTGATTGACTGGCCAGCCCTGGGGCACTGGCTGCCCTGGAACCCAGGTGTAGGGGAGGGAAAGTTTCAGCTCTTTGTTTCTTTGTTTGTTACTGAGCTAATTTTGATTTTTTTTTCTGCATGTTGTCATTTCTTTTTTTACAGCATTCTTGAATTTTGTATTTAGAGCTATAGCAACAACGCTTCCTTTGGGGGCATGCCTGTGTGTGTGTGTGTGTGTGTGTGTGTGTGTGTGTGTAAGCCTTCTTCTTTGTTTCAAGTACATATTTTCATGTTTCCTTCCCATTGAAAATTTTAATTAAACTTTATCACACCATTGGCATTGATGCAATCATACGTCTACTTCTGAAAATATTTGCTCTTTTTTATTCAAATGCAATATATTTACTTTCTTTTTGGTAGGAAGTAGTCTTGAATTCTTTCAGAAGCCTGAGGTTAGGGGCTGCTGTGATATTCTCTGCCTCTCACTTTGTGCACAGATGAATTCATTTATTTCTCCAAGTAGCTAACACTGTCTTATTTTCCAAATTGGTGGAAAAAACAGTTAAAATAATTTTGTGGGGGGGGGGAGAGATTTGCATTGAAATGTTGAATAGAATAGTTTCTAGAAAAGCAATTTAATAAGCTGAAATTAAGTGAAGGAAGTTTTGAATAACAAGGCAATTGATTCAGTTATTTAAATTTCTAGTGTTGACAGTAGTAACAAAATGGATGACTCAGATTTCTTTAAAACAGGAAGTCCCTAATTATGTTTGTGCAAGATGCTAACTGTATTACTTGGAGGGGAAAAAGAATTCAAGGTATAAATTTGTGAAATGATGTGTTAGACATCATTCATTACTAGACTGATTAGTTCTTAACATATCAATGAGCATTTTGATCTCTAAGAATCAGGGATATAATTTATTTCTATATGACTTCCAAATGTGCTTTTAAAAAGTAGAACCATTATTATGTGATTTGGGAAATATTGCCATAACCATTTCTCTCTCAGGATCTTGGTCCACTTTCTTACAAGATTGGTTAAGTGGTTTCCGATGGTCATTACTAAGGAATATCATAGGGTTTGTTTTTTTTAAGTAATGACTTTATTCCACATAGTGGCAAGCTTTGTGTTATTAAAATTCAGATATCTATTTGGTGTACTTTCCTAAATAGAACATTATCCCACCTTGGTGCAAGGTGGACTTCAGGCACACCTACCTTTACATAGTTACAGCAGATTTCGTTTTTATAAGCAGCCCTATGATCAAGTCCAGAAAGTATTCTTATTGAAGCCCCCAAATTAAATATGTGACCTGGAAGGAAGATGTGAGACTTTAACTTTGGAAATTGGGGCCAGAATTTAAAAATCATTTTGATGAAAGTATAAAAAGTCACTATCATGACAGTGTTCCTATAGACTAGAGCCTTGAGCTCTTATACTGTCCTTTTAAATGTGCCATAATATAGAGCCCCAAGCAAGCCACAGCTAAGCAAATAAGCTCTGTTTCAAATGGAATTAGAATTAGCCTAATGAGTAAAGAACATTTGCCAAAACCAGCTCATGTGATTTGGGCATATTTGATATATTAGCTGGTATCTGGCACTAACTCGCCACAGTTTAACTTGCGTCTTGGCGCTGTTTCTGGGATGTATTGGAATCTATTTATATAAAAGCCTGGCGACCAGAACGGCAGGACCAGAATGGCAGAATGACGGGAACTATTGGTTGCTATGACATGCACTGTGGCTGCCAACCGGCCTGATCCAGGCTCCAGTTGACCCTCACAACCTCCTTCGGCCCCTCTCCCCATCCCCATCAGGGGCAGAGCTTGCCACCACCCATGGCCCCTCTCCCCAGCAAGCCTCACCCCTAATTGGCCCCCACTACCTCAATCGGGCCAGGGCCAGCCAGCCAACTGCCCATATCCCCTCCCACCCACCAGTAGCCAACCTCCCAGGGCCCCTCCCCCCACCAATTGAGGCCCCAATCACCAGTCAGCCGAGGGAGCCCATTGTGCACAAACTCATGCACTGGGTCACTAGTATCAGCATAAATGAAAGTGACTGTGTTTCTAATTGACAAGTAGGAGTGGGGAAGCATATACACAATTCATAGACTAGTTAGGTCTAAGTTAAAAAAAAGTCTAAGGCATAGCTTGTATTTATCCAACATGCATAGAAAGATTCTGCAATTTTGAATTTTCCCAGTAGAATTTTTATATTGTTGCTGTGATAAATGGCTCATCTGTCTGAATTCAAATGGAGACAGAAGTATGGCGAAAATGAGACCTTTAATAATTTGGTCTCCAGAGCCAGTGTCCTTTGTCGCAGGCACACCTTATGTGAGGAGCACAGCCTATTTATTTAGTCCCTCCTCCAGTTCCTCATTGGCTGAGTATTATGGAGTCACCTGTTTCCTAGGTTGCCTAGGTCTTGCTGTCTCCCATTCGGCTTTTTACAGTATTGGGCTGAGGCCTTTCTAGCTGCCTGTACCCCCCTGTCTAGCTGAGGCAGATGCCTCAGGGGTTTCTACCATGATGCTGGCCCAGGTGTGAGTTCTTTGTTCCTCTTCCCTCCTCCCTACATTCTGTTTGTCCTGGGAAATTCAGTAAATCCCACTAAAAGCCAACTGTGCTGGAGGTGAATCACAGAGGTCCATTTCCTACATCTCCTTGACTAAAGTTTGTTACCATTACTTAAAATCTCTTCCCAACACTGTTGTAAGTGGTATAAATTGGTGTGTAGCTATTTTTTAAATGATGAATTTTTCTATTTGGGCTTTAGGTTTAATCCCTTCTGACCATCCGAGGGCGGACACAATTTTCCTAAAGAAATCTCAGCTGGATGGTAAGTCAAGATCGGAAAATGACAGTTAGGTTTTTATTTGAACAATTATAAGGATCAGTTGTTTATCCTATCTAATAAAGAGGGAATATGCTAATTGACCCCCTCACCATTGCAAAAGATGGAGGTGCCCACAGCCAATAAGGAAGAAATATGCTAATTGACTACCCCATCCTCAAAGATGGCAGCACCTACAGCCAATAAGGAGGAATATACTAATTGACTGCCATGCCCTCAATGATGGTGGTGCCCAGTCCCCTCAGCCCCACTGGGGTGCCTACCTCCGGAGTCCCCCAGTTTCCTCAGCCCCCCAGCTGCCCAGGGCTGCCTGAGGCTCGGGTATCCAGGGCTGGCCAAGGCTTATGCTGCTGAGGTGTGATGGGGGCATCGCCTTCCCCTGATCGCTGGGTCACCTCCCACCTCTGAGGACTTCCAGACCATGAGAGGGGGCAGGCCGGGCTTAGGGACCCCACCTATAGTGCATGAATTTTCATGCACCAGGCCTCTAGTGTGTGTGTGTGTGTGTGTGTGTGTGTGTGTGTGTGTGTGTATGTGCTGAATTTGTAATCTTACATAGTGCTCAAGCAAAGGATCCTGTCTCACGTTAGAATGTGAAGCTATTCAAATGCTCTCACCCTGTGTAATGCTGCCAGGGTACGTCAGAGGAACAGAGCCCTAGGGGGTTCCCCAGAAGCCTAGCAGGAGCATGTGCAACTATGTCCACTTCCTGTGTCCTGTTTATTTTAGGACAAGGACCAGGACTGTAGGATGGTAATGCTTCTGCTTGCCTGCTTATTTTCCTTAACGATATGTTCAATTGAGCACTTGCTTAAAAAGGCACACGGATCGAGCCTTTCAGTTGATTGTGACAGCAGAAGCACAGGCAGGGAAGGGTCTGTTTTATTTGAATCCATGCAGCTCAATAAAACGTGGGGGTTTCAACATGGTTTCCATGGCATGTGTGCATGACAGTCTGGGGCTGATCATTTTGCTTAGGATTGCTGTCTTCCTCAGTTTGTTCCAGAGCCATGGGCTGCTCACCTGTAGAGAGGGTGAGAGAGTAAAGGCGCTGTCCGGAGCCCCTCTCCTCAGGCCTAAGGAACGTGCCTGTGATGCCCCTCCCACGTTAGAGGAGGCAGAGTGGGAAACAGAGTACAGCCCGACACCCTCTGCGGAGCTTTTATTTTTCTTCAGATCTTTATTAGTGCGAAACGATTTTGTTGTCGTACACTTGTTTAGTTAGGTTAGCCACACTCACTTTAAATTGATAGGCGACTTTGCAATGGAATAGAATCCCATTTACTTTTTTAGTAAGATATAGGCAGTTACCAGTAAGTGGCTCAGGATGCTTGCAGGTGCCTGGCCAGACACTGGTTCTTAGAGCCCTCAGCTTAGATCCTGCTGGTTCAAGTGAAGAGGGTGTCCATGCAGAATTGGAAACTTCCACTGAGTAATGGCTCAGAGGCACAACAGATAAACTTTTTTATTAGCTAGGTTTCTCCCCTGGCTTTGCCCTTTGCCCTTTTCTTCTGTACATGGACTTCTATTTGTACCTAAAATAGAATATCCATTAGGTCAAAAAAGGAAATCTTAGTTTTAATACTTTGCTTATGGGACTCCTCTTATCAGGTGTTTTAAAGTATAAATTTTGTTGGAAGTTATAAAAGAAATGGAATAAAATTTGTTCTTATTTTGTACGTTGGTAATCTTTCAGTTAATCAGTAACTTCGGTTTTTCTGTGGCATTTGAATCAGTACTGATAGGTTAATTTTCTTTTATTCTTAGTGCGAGAAAAGAGGAAGAACAGCTATTCCTACCATGTAAGTAAATAGTTGAAAAGTTACGTAAGAAATTAGTAATTTGAATTAAAAATTGTCTGCCATGATTTTAAACCATATAGAATGGAACCTTTATCATTAGCATGGTAGGTTTTCTAAATCACTTCTGTGTCTTCGTGATCAAACTTCCACATTTAGGCAAGTTTTTGGCTTTAGTAATGCTCATTTTTGGGCTGCTGACCTTTAAGTAAATGTCAAAACATGGTTGTGGCATGAATATCTGCTTTAATTTTTGCCCTAACTTTTAATCTTGATTTTAACAAAATGAACAATATAAAGCTAAGTCAATTTTTAGGGTCATATCTTAGCTTATTGTCATGGCAACTGAAGCTTATCTTTCTCACTCCAGTGTGGCCTTTTTTCCCTCCCTATGTCCTCCCAACAAGTATCGTGGTTTTTATTAAATCAGAATCAATGTTTACATTATTATGACTTTTGTAAATATTTTTAATGCTGAGCCATTTAGTTCGTCAGCTGTGCCTCTTTCTGTATACCCTTCATTCTTTTATTTATTTTTGTTGTTTCCAGAGAGGAAGGGAGAAAGAAAGATAGAAATATCAGTGATAAGAGAGAATCATTGATTGGCTGCCTCCTGCACTACTGAGGATTGAGCCCGCAACCCAGACATGTGCCCTTGTCTGGAATCGAACCTGGGACCCTTCAGTCTACAGGCTGATGCTTTATCCATTGAGCCAAGCTGGCTAGGGCTACCCTTCAATCTTTTGCTCAACAAATGTATATGAACTTTGAATGATTATGCCAGTGTTTATTAACATATAGTTCAGTTTGAAAATTTGAAAGAATCTGCAGAAATTAATAATATTTTTTGTCAGTGCCTGTTGTCAAACTGATGACTGGTCGGGTCCAGGCACTGCTGATAAACAAAGCAATGGAATTACAAATGTCAAGAATTAATTATTTTATTCCATATTTGTGTGCCCTCAATTTGTGGACTGTTGCTGGTTTTGTGTTGTAAACTTTACCTTTTATGTCTTGCCATAAGAAAAAAAAGAAAGCTAGTAGGACTTTAGGATAAGTTTTCTTGGTTCAAAGCTTAGTTTGGCTTCACCTATTATTTCAAATCAGTTAAACCTGAAAACTTAAGTGAGTTTTCAGCTATTCAAATGTGTATACTTTTTTTGGGACCCCCAGTATTACTGAGATTTGAGCACTGCTACACTTCTCCAGCATAATCCAAACTCCTGTTGCTCGTCAACTGATCTCATGGAGCCAAATGCAGCAAGTAGGTTGGTCTCTGATTTCAGAAATAACTGCTTTACACCTAACAATCTAGTAACTTGACAGAGAAAGATGATTATTGGGACAAAAATTATATATTTATGCTACATTAACATACTACCTAGTAAGTTTTCATTTTTCTGTGTGCGGAATTAATTTTTTTAGTGTATTCACTTCTTCTTTTCTAGCAGCTATTTTTTTCTGAAAATGCTGTGACATTTGTCACAGGCCTGTCAAAAATATTTTCCATGTACTGAACCCATTTGTTCCATTTCTTCTTGGAAGCCATCTCCCCGGCCTTTTGTTATCCTCCTCCAGAATAGACTTGCTCTCCGAAGGCCTGCTCTGTGCCTGCTTTTAGGCATATTTCTTTAAAGTCATCTGGGATCTCACATACTGTTGTCCTGTGTTGGATCCCCGATTTCTTAGATCAGCAGTTTTCAACCTTTCACATCTCATGGCACAGATACACTAATTACAATTCCTAGGCACACCAAAAATATTTTTTGTCCATCTGATAAAAAACTAGGTATCATATTTATTCATTCACTCTGAATGTCTATTGTGGTGCTGGCTGTTGTCATTTTGTTATTTGACATTGTAAGGGAAAAGGTCAGTGCGCCTGCCCAAATAGTCAGGTATTGCATGTTTTAAACATTCTTGCTGCACACCTGTGTGCGGCGTGGTACACTGGTTAAAAATATTTCTCCTATGTTGTGTGTCTTTCTATTTTTATTTATTTATTTATTTATTTATTTATTTTTAAATAAATCTTTATTGTTCAGATTATTACAGTCAATCCTCTACCCTCCCCTCCCCCCCCCACCCCATAGCTCTCCTGAATCCGGTTCCCACCCGCCCCCATGCCCTTACCCCCACCACTGTCCTTGTCCATAGGTGTAAGATTTTTGTCCAATCTCTTCCCTCATCCTCCACACCCCTTTCCCTCTGACAATTGTCAATCAACTCCCTTTCTATGCCCCTGATTCTGTTATATTCACCAGTTTATTTTGATCATCAGATTTTTTATTCACTTCATTTTTAGACTCACTTGTTGATAGATACGTATTTATTGTCACTTTGTTGTTTACAATTTTTATCTTTACCTTTTTCTTCTTCCTCTTAAAGAATACCCTTCAGCATTTCATATAATACTGGTTTGGTGGTGATGAACTCCTTTAACTTTTTCTCATTTGTGAAACTCTTTTTCTGACCTTCAATTCGAAAGGATAACTTTGCTGGGTAGAGTAATTATGGTTGTAGATTCTTGTTCATCACTTTGAATATTTCTTTGCTATTCCCTTCTGTCCTGTATGTTTCTGTTGAGAAATCAACTGATAGTAATATGGAATACTCCCTTGTAGGTAACTGACTGCTTTTCTCTTGGTGCTTTTAAGATTCTCTCTTTGTCTTTTGCCCTTGGCATTTTCATTATGGTGTGTGTTAGTGTGGTCCTTTTTGGATTTCTCTTGTTTGGGATTTTCTGTGCTTTCTAGACTTGTAAGTCTATTTCTTTCACCAGATAGGGGAAGTTTTCTGTCATTATTTCTTCAAATATGTTTTCAATATCTTTCTTTTTCTCTCTTCTTCTGGAACCCCCACTAATTTGGATGTCGGTACATTTGAAGTTGTCCCAGAGGCTCCTTGCACTACCTTCCTATTTTGGGATTATTTTTTCTTTTCTGGTTGGGTGTTTTTTTGCTTCTTCATATTTCACATCTTTGACTTGATTCTTGGAATCCTCTAGTCTGCTGTTGGATCTCTGTATATTATTCTTTATTTCAGTCAGTGTATGTTTAATTTCTGATAGTCCTTTTTCATATCCTTGAGGATCTCACTAAATTTCTTGGAGGGTTCTAGAAGATTCTTGAGTAACCTTATAACAGTGGTTTTGAACTCTATATATAGCACTTTGCTTTCCTCCATTTCTTTCATTTGTGATCTGTTTCTTTGTCTTTGCATTTTGGCTGCTTCCCTGTGTGCCTTGTGTGCTAGGTGTCCTATAGGGCTCAGAGGCTCAGCTTCCCCAATTACTTGAGGTGGACACTTTTGGTCCATCCCTATGTAGGCTTTGTGCACAGTCTTATTGTAGTTAAGCCTTGATCACTGTTGGTATCACTGGGAGGAATTGACTTCCAGGCCAATTGGCTGTGAGGACCAGTTGTGTCTACAATGGGAGAACTACTGTGCTGGAGACACCCTTATGGGACAGGACTTGCTTCAGTGGGGCTTTGGTGCTCACTGAGTGCCTAGATGAGGCCCAGCTGTAAAGCAATGCAGGCTGCTGCTGCCGGGTCTTAGGTCTTCTTTTGGAAGCTTTGGAGCTCTCTGACCCAGCTGCAGTTTGTTAGGTTTTAGGTTGCAAAAAGGCCATTCATATGCAAAAGCCACTGTGCACATAGCTTGGGTGTGGTTGTGAATTGGGTGGGGCAGGGTCTCAGGGAATCACCAGGGTGGAGCAAATAGCAATGGCTGCCGATCAGCCCTACCCCAGAGAGTTCCCTAGTTCGCTGTGTCCTGCAGCCCCATGCAGGAATAATGATCACTGCAAGCACCTCTGAGAGAAAGCTGCCCTCATCTTCCAGCCCAATGCCAGACAGTCCAGTTTCTCCCCATATGAGTTTGGGTCCCCAGAATCTTGCCTGGAACTGAAGTTCAGAGCAATTGGGAGATATCTCCCTCCTGTTTGAAAAAACAACAGCATACCCAGTTGCTAGCCCAGGACAGAAATTGTTTAGAGATATAGCCTCTCTGATATGCCTCCTACTTAATAAAGCAGAGAATTCTAGGTTGAAATTAATTTTTGCAGTTCTAAAGACATTTCTATTATTTTCTCATTACAGTGTTGCTGTTAAACCTATTGACACTGTATGATACATTGTGTATTACCAATTTTAGTAATTTCCCTCCCTATTTCTTCTCTGGATACATTTAGAAGCTTCTCTATTTCTGGGATAATGAATTTTCTGGTATGTTTGGTATGCACCTTTTCTCTTATACCCTGTCATTTTTTATAGCATTTCATTCTTTAATGTTTTGCCTGTGTGGGGTTTATATAAATAAAAAATATTTATATATTTATATATTTTTAGTTCTTACCTTAAGATATTTTTTTTTCAATGCTTTTCAGAGAGAGTAGCAAGGTGGGAAGGATAGAGGGGGAGTGAAAGAGAAACACTGATGTGAGAGGGACACATAGACTGGCTGCCTCCCAAACATGCCCTGACCAGGGGCAGGGAGTGCACACATTACCCTTGACTGGGAATCGAACCCACTTCCTTTTGCTGCGCAGGCCCACACCCTGACCACTGAACCAAACATGCTAGGGCAAGATTTGTTATTTTATGCTTTTATTTGCTTCTGAATTTTATCACTCATATTAATTTTTCTTTTTATGCCATTGCTTTATTTTACTTTAGAGGCCCAGTGCACGAAACCATGCACTTGTGGGCGGGTCCCTCAGCCCGGCCAGAGTTCTCTCGCAGTCCAGGAGCCCTCAAGGGATGTCTGACTGATGGATTAGGCCTGCTCCCTGGCTTAGGGTGAGCCTGGCTTCTGGGTGAGCAGCACTTTTCCTGTGGGATCGGGCTGAAACTGGCTCGCTGACATCCCCCAAGGGGTCCTGGATTCCGAGAGGGTGCAGGTCAGGCCGAGGAACCCCACCAGTGCACTATCAGGGCCAGGAGAGATGTGGAGGTTGACCATCCAAGGAGGGACCATGGGAGGGCTCCAGGGTGTGTCCAGCCCATCTTGCTTAGTCCTAATTGGCTGGATCCCAGCAGCAAGCTAAGCTACTGGTTCGAGCATCTGTCCCCTGATGGTCAGTGCACGTTATGGCAAGCAGTTGAACAGTCTTAGCATATCTAATCTAATAAAAGAGTAATATGCAAATTAACCCTCACTCTGTTACATCTGAGCCACACCCACCAGCTAAGCCATGCCCACAAGCCAGTCAGACTGACAATATACAAGTTAACCCAGCCAAGATGGTGGCAGGCAGCCATGGAGCTAGAGCAAATAGGAGGCCAGTGATGGAGGAAACTGCCTGCCCAGGCTGGCTGTGGCCTCTGCTCAAGGCAACAAAGTTTAAATTACAGAAGCACAGAGCTAAAGCAAACAGGAGGCTTCGTTGCCTGCCTAAGCAGGCTGTGGCCTTTGCTCAAGGCAACGAAGTTTCCATTATAGAAGATAAACCCCAGAAACCTGCTTCCAGCCAGCCTCGCTGGGACCTTGGGTCAATGGGAGCTGTGGCCAGCCTGAAAACAGCTCTCAGCCCCTCACCCAGGCTGGCCAGGCACCCTCATGGTGTGAGGGTTCCCACTGGGGGGCTTGGCAAACCTGCAAACAGCATTAGCCCCTCACCCAGGATGGCCAGGCACGCTAGCAGGTGGACATCCCCTGAGGGGTCCCAGACTGCAAGGAGGCACAGGCCGGGCTGAGGGACCCCCTTCCCCTGAGTGCACAAATTTTTGTGCACCGGGCCCCTAGTCATTAGCATATTACGCTTTGATTGCTTGAATGGCCAACCAGTCAAACAGACACTCTGCATATTAGGCTCTTATTATATAGGATGGAGCAACTCATTTGCTGATACTACAGATTCTAAATTTCTCTATGAAAGTAATCACTAACAATGTGATGTTCTTGGCATGCAGATTTTAGGAAATGTTTTCAATTTACTTTTGGTGTGTGAGTTCAGATATTTTAAAAATTAAATTCATTGGGGTGACATTGATTAAAATCCTTATTTAGGTTTCAAGTGTACATTTTTATAATACATGATCAGTATATTATATTATGTGTCCATCTCTCAGAATCAAATCATCTTCCATCACCATATTTTTGGGCCCATTACCCTTTACTACCTCAAACCCCTTCCCTGTGGTAACCACCATACTGTTGGCTGTGTCTATGAGAGTTAGCTTTATATCCCGCCTATGAGTGAGAGCATATGGTTCTTAGTTTTTCTGGCTGACTTATTTCACTTAGCACATAATATCCATTTTGTGGCAAATGGCAGTACATCCTCTTTTCTTGTGGTTGAGTAGTATTCCATTGCACATATGTACCACATCTTTATTTATTCATTTATTTATGGTCACTTTATTTTCATGACTTGGGAATAACACTGCAATTAAACAGGGCTGTGTATATCTTTGCAAATAAATGTTTATAATATTTTCAGGTAGATAACAGAAGAGCTGTTGCTGGGTCATATGGTGATTCTATTCTTAATTTTTTGAGGCAACTCCATACTCTTATCCATAGAGGCTGTACCAGTTTATGTTCCCACAAGCAGTGAATGAGGGTTCCTTTTTCTCTACAACCTCTCCAACACTTGTTGTTACCCATCTTATTAATAGTAGCCATTCTACTTTGATCTCTCTTACTTGTGGGCTTCCCTCAGATGTGTGGTGGTCCCTGACTGTCTTTTGACATCTAACTGGAGGCACAAGGAGTGAGCAGAACTCTTAACTGGCAGAGCTGCACTGCAAGAATTTGGGGGTTGAATTCTGAGCCTGCCTTGGATTCTGTAAGGCAAACTGGCTTTCTTATTCCTGTTCCAGCCATTCTCTTTAGACACCAAATTTGTGCTTCCTCTTCTTTGTTCTTATACTGTGGATAGCTTTTTTTATGCCTTTTATTCTAATGACATAACTCTAAAAGGAAGGAGAGAAGAAATAGATTAGTAATTAGTCCAGAAGTCTCAAGTTTGTAAATTCTATCTTAAAATTAGAACAGATATTTAAAGTTTAAATCAAAGTTTGAAGTTTTAATTCAATGAAGTTAATAATACTAATTCAGAGAACATATTTGCTTATGCCTATAGTTAGCATACTACACTTTTCTACTAACGTCTAGTTAAGGATTGTATTCAAAATGTGCATTTCATCAGATTGTCCAATTTCTGTGCAAGATAGATGAAATAATTTTCATTAATGCATAGTGTTAGAAAATTTAGGTTAATTAAATTTTATTAATTCGTAATATCCAAAACTTGTGAAAAAGTAGAGAGAAAACAGTAAAATTCCAATTTATTTTTTAATGGGTTAACATGAAGCAGTTGGCAGGATTTCAACAGGTACTTGGTATTAAGGTTTGGGTTGAAAGTTATTAGATTTTTAGGTTGGTTACTTTTCCAGTCATTGCTATTGATTTTTTAAAATTTATTTTATTGCTTAAAGTATTACAAAGAGTAGTAGATATGTCTCCTTTTTTCCCCATTGACCTACTCCCTGCCTCCCCGCCCCACCCCTCAGTGTCTTGTGTCATTGGTTATGCTTATATGCATGCATACAAGTCCTTCAGCTGACCTCTTACCTCCCCCATAACCCTCCCCAGCCTTCCTGCTGTAGTTTGACAGTCTGTTCGATGCTGCTCTGCTTCTGTACCTATTTTTCTTCAGTTTATAATGGTCTTTATTATCCATAAATGAGTGAGATCATGTGGTATTTTTCTTTCATTAACTGGCTTATTTCACTTAGCATAATGCTCTCCGGTTACATCCATGCTGCTGCAAATGATAAGAATTCCTTCTTTTTTTACAGCAGCATAGTATTCCATTGTGTAGATGTACCACAGTTTTCTAATCCATTCACCTGCTGGTGGGCACTTAGGCTGTTTTCAAATCTTAGCTATGGTAAATTGTGCTGCTATGAACATAGGGGTGCATATATCCTTTCTGATTGGTGTTTCTGGTTTCTTGGGATATAGTCCTAGAAGTGGGATCACGGGGTCAAATGGGAGTTCCATTTTTAATTTTTTGAGGAACCTCCATACTGTCTTCCACAGTGGCTGCACCAGTCTGCATTCCCACCAACAGTGCAGAAGGGTTCCCTTTTCTCCATATCCTCTCCAGCATTTCTCATTTATTGATGATAGCCATTCTGACAGGTGTGAGATGGTACCTCATTGTTGTTTTGATTTGCATCTCTCAGTTGATTAGTGACTTTGAGCATGTTTTCATATGTCTCTTGGATTTTTGAATATCCTCTTTTGAAAAGTGTCTATTTAGGTCATTTGCCCATTTTTTGATTGGATTGTTTATCTTCTTTTTGTTAAGTTGTATGAGTTCCCTGTAAATTTTGGAAATTAAACTCTTATCAGAGATAACATTGGCAAATATGTTCTCCCATGCAGTGAGCTTTCTTGTTTTGTTGATGGTTTCTTTTGCTGTACCAAAGCTTTTTATTTTGATGTAGTCCCATTTGTTTATTTTCTCTTTAGTCTCCATTGCCCTAGGAGCCATATCAATAAAGATATTGCTATGACAAATGTCTGCTATTTTGCTGCCTATGGCTGCTTCTAAAATTTTTATGGTTTCCTATCTTACATTTAAGTCCTTTATCCATTTTGAGTTTATTTTTGTGTATGGTGTAAGTTGGTGGTCTAGCTTCATGCTTTTGCAAGTATCTGTCCAGTTTTCCCAACACCACTTATTGAAGAGACTATCTTGTCTCCATTTTATGTTCTTGCCTCCTTTGCCAAATATTAATTTAGCATAACTGGCTTGTGTTGATTTCTGGGTTCTCAGTTCTGTTCCACTGATCTATATGTCTGTTCTGGCACCAATACCATGCAATTCTGAGAACAGAGGCTTTGTAGTATAGCTTGATATCTGGTATTGTGATCCCTCTACATTGTCCTTATTTGTCAAGATTGTTGCAGCTATTCGGGCTCTTTTTTTATTCTAGATGAATTTTTGGAAAGTTTGTTTTAGGTCTTTGAAGTATGCTTTTGGTATTTTAATGGAGATTGTGTTGAATTTATAGATTGCTTTGGGTAGTATGGATATTTTAATGATGTTGATTCTACCAATCCATGAACATGTTATGTTCTTCCATTTGTTTACATCTTCCTCTATCTCTTTTTTCAATGTCCTGTAGTTTTCTGAGTACAGATTTTTTACATCCTTAGTTAAGTTTATTCCTAAGTATCTTAAATTTTTTTGGTGCAATGGTGAATGGGATTGTTTTTTTCACTTCTCTTTTTGTTAGTTCATTATCTTATATAATAAAAGGTTAATATGCAAATAGACTGAATGGTGGAACAGCCGGTCACTATGACATGCACTGACCACTAGGGGTCAGATGCTCAAGGCAGGAGCTGCCCCCTGGTGGTCAATGTACTCCCATAGGGGAAGCACTGCTCAACCAGAAGCTGGGCTCATGGCTGGTGAGCACAGCACCAGTGGTGGGAGCATTAAGGATGTCTGACTGCTGGCTTAGCAGCTGGACATTACCTGAGGGCTCCCAGACTGTGAAAGGATGCTGGCTGGGCTGAGAACCCCCCTCTCCCTGCAAGTGCACAAATTTCATTCACCGGGCATCTAGTTAGTGTATAAAAAGGCCATAGATTTCTGGGTGTTAATTTTGTATCCTGCTACTTTTTCAAATTCACTTATTAGGTCCAGTAGTGTTTTGAGGGAGTCTTTGGGGTTTTCTATGTATAGTATCATGTCATCTGCAAATAAGGATAATTTTACTTCTTTTCCAATTTGGATGGCTTTTATTTCTTCTTGTCTGATTGCTATGGCTAGCACTTCCAGTACTATATCAAATAGGAGTGGTGAAAGTGGGCATCTCTGTCTTATTCCTGTTCTTAGGGGAAACGAGTTTAGTTTTTGCCCATTGAGTATGATGTTAGCTGTAGATTTGTTGTATAAGGCTTTTATTATATTGAGGTATGATCCCTCTATTTCCACTTTGCTGGGAGGTATTATCAAGAAAGGGTGTTGGATTTTGTCAAATGCTTTTTCTGTATTTATTGATATCATTATGTGATTTTTGTCTCTTAAGTTTCTTTATGTGATGTACCACATTTATTGATATGTAGATATGTAGATATTGTACCATCCTTGCATCCCTGGAATAAATCCAAGTTGGTCATGGTGTATGATATTTCTAATGTAATGCTGAATTTGATTTGCTATAATTTTGTTGAAGATTTTAGTATCTATGTTCATCAAGGATATGGGCTTTTAGTTCTCTTTTTTTGTGGTGTCTTTATCTGGTTTTGGAATTAGGGTAATGCTGGCTTCATAGAAAGAGCTTGCAAGTTTCCCTTCCTCTTAAATTTTTGAAATAGTCTGAGGAGGATAGGTTTTAGGTCTTCTTTGAATGCTTGGTAGAACTCCCGTGTAAAGCTATCTGGCCCAGAACTTTTGTTTGCTGGAAGATCTTTGATCGCTGCTTCAATTTCTTTGGTAGTTATTGGCCTATTCAAGTTTTTTTATTCTTGTTGATTGAGTTTTGGGAACTTTTGTTTTTCTAAGAATATGTCCATTTCATTTTGGTTGTCCATTTTGTTGGAATTGAATTGTTCATAGTATTTTTTCATAATCATTTAATATTTATGTGGGATTGGTTGTTACTTTGCCTTTTTCACTTCTGATTTTGTTTATTTGGGTCCTCTCTCTTTGCTTCTTGATGAGCCTGGTAAAGGTTCATCAATCTTGTTTATCCTTTCAAAGAACCAGCTCTTGGTTTTGTTGATCTTTTTTATTGTTGTTTTTTTGTCTCTATGTCATTTAGCTCCACTCTGATCTTTATTATTTCCTTCCTTCTGCTTTCGCTGGGCTTTTCTTATTGCTCTCTTCCTAACTCTTTGAGTTGTATGGTTTTTTACCATCTTTTCTTGTTTTTTTGAGATATGCCTGCAGAGCTATGAACTTCCCTCTCAAGACTATTTTCGCTGTGTCCCATAGACTTTGGATTATTGTGTTTTCATTGTTGTTTATTACCAGGATGCTTTTTATTTCTTCTTTGATCTCTTTGGTAACCCAATCATTGTTTAAAAGCATGCAATTTAGCCTCCAGGTGTTTGATTTTTTTCATTGCTTTTATTGTAGTTTATTTCTATTTTTATGCCATTATGATCTAAGATTATGCTTGGTATGATTTCTATCTTCTTGAATTTGAGACTTTGCCTGTGCCCTAATATGGGATCTGTCTTTGAAAATGACCTATTTGCACTTGAGAAGAATGTGTATTCTCTGGCATTGGGGTGGAATCTTTTGTAGATGTCAATTAATTCCATCTGACCTAGTGAGTCACTTAGGATTGCTGTTTCTTTGCCAATTTTATGTTTAGTGGATATGTCCAGTGGTGTTATTGGGGTATTAAAGTTCCCTACTATGATTGTATTGCTATCAATCTCTCCCTTGATAGCCTCCAGAAGTTTTTTTATGTTTTTGGTTGCTCCCATTTTGAGTTCATATATGTTTACCAGAGTTACATCTTCTTGTTGAATTGCTACCTTTAGTATTATGAAGTGGCCTTCCTTATCTCTTCTTATGGCCTTCACTTTGAGGTTCAATTTGTCAGATATAAGTATTGCTGCCCTAGCTTTTTTTTTTCATTTCCATTCGCCTGCAAAACCTTTTCCCATCCCTTCACAATCAGTCTGAGTTCTTTGTTCTAAGGTGGGTTTCCTGTAGACAGCAGATAAATGGGTCATGTTTTCTTATCCACTCAGCTACCCTATGTCTTTTGATTGGGGCATTCAATCCATTTACATTTAATTATTATTGATAGGTACTTGTTTGTCACCATTTTTATTCTTTATGCCTGTGTTCTTTCTTCCCTTCCTATTTCTTATTTTTTATAGCAGATCCTTTAGCATTTCTTGCATTGCTGGTTTGGTGGTAACAAAATTTCTTAGTCCTTTATGTCTGTGAAGCTTCTAATTTCACCTTCAATTTTTATTGTTACCTTTGCTGGGTACAGTATTCTTAGATTCAGACCCTTGCTTTGCATGACTTTGTATACTTCATTCCATTCCCTTCTGGCCTGATGTGTTTCTGTTGAGAAATCAATCCATAGTCTGATGAGGCAACCTTTAAGATTCTTACTTTTTCGTTGATGTTTGCCAATTTAATTATAATGTGTCTTGGTGTAGATCTTTTGGGGTTTATCTTTTTTGGAACTCAGTGAGCTTCTTGGACCTGTGTGAATTTTTTCTTCCTGATATTAAGGACGTTTTCTGTCATTATTTCTTCAAACAGGTTTTCTATTCCTTGCTAAGTTTCCTCTCCTTCTTCTACCCCTTTTATGTAGATTTTGTTTCATTTCATTTTTTCCCAAAGTTCCCTTAGGCCAGAGGTTCTCAACCTTCCTAATGCCGTGACCCTTTAATACAGTTCTCCTGTTGTGGTGACCCCCAACCATAAAATTATTTCGTTGCTACTTCAAAACTGTAATATTTCTGCTGTTATGAATCATAATGTAAATATCTGACATGCAAGATGTATTTAGGTGACCCCTGTGAAAGGGTCATTTGACCCCCAAATGGGTCGTGACCCACAGGTTGAGAACCCTTCTGTCTTATGCTCTCCTCCTGTGTTTTAAGTTTTTTTTCCTAGATGCTGCTCTGCTTGGTTATTTTTTCCTACCTTGTCTTCTAGTTCACTGATGTGGTCCTCCGCTTCTTCTAGTCTACTGTTGATGCTTTCTATTGAGTTCTTTATTGCAGCAAAGTCATTTTTCATTTCTTCTCTGTTCTTTTTCATTTCCTCTTGGTTCTTACACATATTGTTGAATTTGTCTTCAATCCTTTTCAGCAACCTTATGACCATTTCTCTGAATTCTTTCTCGGTCATATTGCTTGCCTCCATTTCATTTACTTCCTTTTCTGGCGATTCCTCCTTTTCTTTCTTATGCGTGCTGTTTGTCTCCCCATGATTGCTTCTCTCAGGGTTTCTGGTTATGTAGCTCACTCTCTCCTGTTACCTTAAAGACACAAAATACAACATAACAAGACACAACGCACAGGGCACCAAACATAAATGTATTCACAATACTAATACCCCTAAATAAAGGTGACCAGCAGAGAAAAGAATATTAGGGAATAGAGATTAGTGAAAAAATAATATTGATAAAAGGGAAAAAAATGTAATAGAGAAAGAGAGAGAAGGAAAAAAAAGAAGGTGAAAAATATGCATATGGGGAGAAAACTCCAATAAAACAACTAATCCAAAAAAATGCAAACAACAAACACCCAGAGATGAATGCAAACTACAAAGAACAACTAATCCAAAAAATGCAAACAACAAACCTCCAAGCAACAAATACCCAGATGAATCTGAGGAGGCAGAACTTATTTCTAGGAGGTAAGGTCAAGGAGTTGAATGGGAAAATAGCCACAATTCCGTATAGAGGAGGTAGAAAGATAATGGGTGTATAAAAAGAAAAGTAAAAAACTAAATACAAAAAAGAAAAAAATATATATATATTTAATTTTCTTCCTTTTTTCATCTATCTATCTATTTGTTTATTGGAAAAGGTGGATGGAGAATAGATAGGTCTGAGTTGGTGATTGGAATTAGTTATGCTACTAATAGAAAAAGAGAACAAGCAAAGAGGAAAAACAGAAGCAAAAAACAAACAAACAAAAATAAAGTAACAAAAAAAAAACCTATCTGATAATTAAACAACATCAAGACAGAAAGAAAAAAAAGGCAAAAAAAGAAGAAGAATTTGGAGACTAAAAAAAGTGAAGAGAGAAGTGTGTATGTGTTTGGAGCAGAGGAGAGTAAATTAGATGATGAGTAAGATCAATTTTTAACAGGGACTAAAAAGAAAGGGTGGAGAAAAACTAAAGCAAGAACAGGTTGGAGAAACAGGACAAAAAAGGGAAAAATGATGAAGAAAGTGTTGGGATAAAGGAGAAATTGAGATAGGGTAAATAATGCTAAAGGGAAATCAAAATAGAATGTGTAACACTAATTCCAAAATAAAATAAAATAAATAAAAAATAACATAAAATAAAACCTTAAAATAATGGTATTAATAATAATAGTTAAAAATATAGCCCTAACTGGTTTGGCTCAGTGGATAGAGCATCGGCCTGTGGACTGAAGGGTCCCAGGTTCAATTCTGGTCAAGGGCATGTACCTTGGTTGGGTGCACATCCCCTGTAGGGGGTGTGCAGGAGGCAGCTGATCGATGTTTCTCTCTCATAGATGTTTCTAACTCCATATCCCTCTCCCTTCCTCTCTGTAAAAAAATCAATAAAATATATTAAAAAAATAAAAATATAAAACACAAGGTAAAATTGAGTAAGAGAAAAAATTAGTTTCTTAAGTAAAAGGTAAGAAATTAAAATGTGAAACAGTGAAGGTCGTCACTTCCTCCACTGGCCTGCTTGGCATGTC
>PVJC01026950.1:0-16684 GCA_004026665.1 Murina feae | reverse complement strand
AGGCTACCACACAGTGGCGGGAAAATGCCCTCTTATTAAGACAGAAACACTGCCACCCACAGGCTGTAGCAGAAATTGGCTCTTATGTGTAAACATAACTAAAGACCAGAGAGCAGAGAGATCCCACCTGCTTGAAAATAGGGTTGTGGCTTAGGACACAGAGGAGTGGTGGATTGCAGAGAAGTTCAATACTGCGCTGACTGCCTGCAAGGGAAAAGACGTGCCAAACGAAGTGAACAACCTTCGCTACTTCACATTTTTATTTTTTTATCTGTTACTTAAGAAACTAATTTTTTTCTCAGTCGATTTGACTTTGTTTTTTATTATATTTTTATTTTTAACTAGGGGCCCGGTGCACAAAAATTTGTGCACTGGGGTGGTCGGGGAGGGGGGTCCCTCAGCCCGGCCTGTGCCCTCTCACAGCTTGGGACCCCTCTGGGGATGGCCACCTGCTGGTGTGCCTGGCCAGCTTGGGTGAGGGGCCAATGTCTGTTTGCAGGCTGGCCACAGCTCCCACTGACCCTCTGGGTCATTGCCTGGGAAGCAATGGAGTGGCACTGGCCACCCCTTAGGCTTCCCAGGAAGGGGCATGGGGTCCCCCCACCCCCCAGGCTTCTCCGCCTGGGAGGCCATTCCAGTGTTGCTGGCTACCAGATCGGCCTCCCGGCAGGGGGCTTGCAGGGTCCCGCTTGCCCCGGGAGGCCGTTGGGGCCCTGATCGGCCTCCCGGCAGGTGGCTTGCGGGGTCCCGCTTGCCCCGGGAGGCCGGAGGCAGTTGGGGCCACGATCGGCCTCCCGGCAGGAGGCTTGTGGGTCCCGCTTGCCCCGGGAGGCCGGAGGCAGTTGGGGCCGCAATCAGCCTCCCGGCAGGGGGCTTGCGGGGGGTCCCCGCTTGCCCCGGGAGGCCGTTCTGGCTGTGATCGGCCTCCCGGCAGGGTGCTTGTGGGGTCCCGCTTGCCCCCGGAGGTCGTTGGGGCCATGATTGGCCTCCCTGCAGGGGGCTTGCGGGGTCCCGCTTGCCCCGGGAGGCTGTTGGGGCTGCGATGGGTCTCCCGGCAGGGGGCTTGCGGGTCCCGCCAGGCTGGTCCCCACTTCCCCCATAGCTTCTCCACAGGGGAAGGCATCTGGCGGCCCAGGGCCCCAGATACCTTCCCAGGACCCAGTCTCCCAAGATGGCGGAGCCCAGGGCTGCGGCCTCCACCATCTTGGCTGGGCTAATTTGCATACAGTCACTCTGATTGGCTGGTGGGCGTGGCTTAGGCCGTCCCGAAGAAATGGTTAATTTTAATATTATGCTTTTATTAGTTTAGATTATTAGTATTAATACTATTATTGTACCCTTTTATAAAAAGTTTTATTTTATGTTATTTTTTCTTTATTTTATTTTGGGATTAGTGTTAAATATTCTATTTTGATTTCCCCTTTAGCATTATTTTACTCTATCTCAATTTTTCCTTTATGCCAACATTCTCTTCATCACTTTCCCCCTTTTTTGTCCTTTTTCTCTTACCCTATTTCTGCTATAGTTTTTTCTCTACCCCCATTTTTGCTACCTGTTAAAAAATTGATCTTACACATACATCTAATTTCTTCTCCCCTGCTCTAAATCCATACACACTTCTCTCTACACTTTCTTCACTATCCAAATTCATTTTCATTTTGTTTTGCTTTTCTTTTTTTTTTTTTTTTTTTTTTTTTTTTTTTTTTTTTTTTTTTTTTTTTTTTTTTTTTTTTTTTTTTTTTTTTCTTTTTTTTTTTTTTTTTATATTTTTTTTTTTTTTTTTTTTTTTTTTCTTTCTCCTTTTCCTCTCCTCACTTGTTCTCTTCTTCTACTGATACCTTAACTAATTCAAATCACCAGCTCAAGCCTGTCTACCCTCTATCTGCCTTTCCAATAGTAAACAAATAATGGATATAGATTAAGAAGGAGGAAAATTATATATATATATATTTTTTTTTTCTTTTTTTGTATTTCATTTTTTACTTTTCTTCTTATACACTCACTGGAGGGGAGGGAAGGGTAAGGGTCCCTCAGCCCAGCCTTCCCTCTCTCACAGTCTGGAACCCCTCAGTGGATGTCCTATCATGGCCCCAGTCTGCCAGGCGCCTTTGGTGTGTGTGTGTGCGTGTGTGTGTGTGTGTGTCTGTGAGACCACTGGGGACCTGCCCCCAGCCGCATCTGAAGCTCAGAGCAGTCCTCCAGTGTGTGTCTACCTGCTGGGGGCCTGCCCCCAGGCACACTGTCGAGGCTTGAAGCAGGCACCCCCTCTATGTTGATCTCTCAGACTCTTGCCCTCCCCTGCATGTTGTTCTCTTTTTTGAGCTGTGACCAGGGCTGGGTGCTCCTGCCTCCCAAGCTTGCCTACTGCCCACCTTTCTCCAGCCAACAGAAAGCAGGGAAAACCCCGCCTCGTGGTCAGGCCAGCCTTTTCCTGCTCCCTGATTCTCAGAAGGGACCTGGGGAGCTGCCAAGCAGGCCCCCAGCCTCCAAGAGCTTGCTTTCCTGCTCCCCAGTGCCCCCCAAAGGGCCTGGGAAGCCGCCAAGCAGGCCCCCAACCCCCACTGCCTCTTTACCGCTCCCCAGTACCCCTCAAAGGGCCTGGGAAGCTGGCAAGCAGGCCCCCGGCCCCCACCACCTCTTTCCCGCTTCCCGATGTCCCTCAAAGGGCCTGGGCAGCCGCCAAGCAGGCCACCAACGCTGCCGCCTCTTTCCCGCTCATGGGTCCTGGGTCCTGCGCTTTCCACCCTGCAGCCGCTCTGTGCACTCGGGAGGTCCCTCAGCCCGGCCTGTGCCCTCTCACAGTCTGGGACCCCTCTGGGGATGTCCACCTGCTGGCGTGACTGACCAGGCTGGGTGACGGGCTGATGGCTGTCTCCAGGCTGGCCAAGCCCCCCAGGAACGTCCCTCACCCCACTGGGTTGTGGCCAGCGTGGGTGACGGGCTGATCGGTGCTTTCAGGCTTTAAGGCTGCCCACAGCTCCCACTGACCCAATGTCCCAGCAAGGCTGGCTGGACGCAGGTTTGTTGATCTTCTATAATTGATGCTGTTCCTTTAAGCCACGGCCTAGACACGTAACGAAACCTCCTCTCTGCTTCACCTTGCGGTGTCTATAATGAGACAATGTTACTCTTAGGCCTGTTCTTTCTTGCAGCTCCCGAGGATTCTATGACTTATTCTATGTTCCAAACTTGTGTTTGGCTTGAGCAGGATGAGCAAAGCTTTAAGCAGAGCGGGCGGCAATTTCACTTTCACTCCTGCTGCAATGGAAGCTGCCGTTTATTCAGGTCCGTGAGTGGCGGCCTCCATGTTGGCTGGGCTAATTTGCATACAGCTGCCCTGATTGGCTGGTGGACATGGCTTATCCCATCTCAGAGAAACGGTTAATTTTAATATTACGCTTTTATTAGTTAAGATTCTCTTTCTACATTCTCTACACTGAGTTGTGGCTATTTCCCCATTTATTCAATTCCTTGAACTTACCCTCTGGAGACAAGCTCTTCCTCCTCAGATTCATCTGGGTGTTTGTTGTTTGAAGGTTTGTTGTTTGCATTTTTTGGAATAGGTAGTTGTTTTTTCTAGTTTGCATTCATTTCTGGGTGTTTTTAGTTAACATTTTTTTCTGATAATTTGTTGTTTTATTGGAGTTTTCTAACCATATACATATTTTTCTCCTTTTTTTTCTCTTTCTGTTTTTACTCTTATATTTTTTTTCCTTTTCTCAATATAATGTTTTTTCACTCTCTTCTATTTCCTAATTCTCTTTTCTCTGGTGGTCACCTTTATTCAGAGATATTAGTATTATGAATACATTTGTGTTTGGTTCCCTGTGTGTTGTATCTTGTAGTGTTGTATTTTGTACCTTTAAGTAAATGCAGGAAGGAGAGAGCTACATAAACAGAAACCCTGAGAGGAGTGATCATGGGGAGACAAGTAAACAGCCTGCATACAAAAGAAAAGGAAGAACCACCAGAAAAGGAAATAAATGAAATGGAGCAAAGCAATATGACAGGGAAAGAATTCAAAGCAATGATCATAATATCACTGAAAAGTATGGAAGATAAATTCAACAATATGTGTAAAAACCAAGAGGAAATGAAGAAGAACCAAGAAGAAATGAAAAATGACATTGCAGCAATAAAGAACTCAACAGAAAACATCAACAGTAGACTACAAGAAGCAGAAGATGACCTTAGTGATCTAGAAGACAAGGTAGGAAAAATACGCAACTAGAGCAGCATCCAGAAAACACACACACACACAAAAACAAAAACAAAAAACTTAAAAAACAAGAGGAGAGCCTAAGTGAACTTTGGGACAATATGAAATGAAATGACATCCACAAAATAGAGGTGCCAGAAGGAGAGGAAAGTTACCAAGGAATAGAAAACCTGTTTGAAGAAATAATGACAGAAAATTTCCCTGATATCAGGAAGAAAAAACTCACACAAGTCAAAGGAGCTCACAAAGTCCCAAACAAGATGAACTCCAAAAGATTGACACCAAGACACATTATAATTAAATTG
This sequence comes from Murina feae, assembly GCA_004026665.1. NCBI lineage: Eukaryota > Metazoa > Chordata > Mammalia > Chiroptera > Vespertilionidae > Murina > Murina feae. Next base: position 12,160 of record PVJC01026950.1, on the reverse strand, counting down.
GCAAACATCAACAACAAAGTAAGAATCTTAAAAGCAGCCAGAGAGAGACAGAAAAATACCTACAAAGGATCCTACATCAGCTAGTGACTGATATCTAAACAGAAACACATCAGGTCAGAAGGGAATGGAATGAAATATACAAAGTCATGCAAAGCAAGGGTCTGAAGCCAAGAATACTGTACCTAGCAAGGCTATCAATCAAAATTGAGGGTGAAATCAGGAGCTTCACAGACAAAAAAGGACTAAGGGAGTTTATTACCATGAAACCAGCAATGCAAGAAATGCTAAAGGCTCTTATTTATTTCAAAGAAGAAATAAAAAGAAGAAATAGTAAACAAAGAAAGAACACAGGTGTAAAGAATAAAAATGGTGACAAACAAGTACCTATCAATAATAACTTTAAGTGTAAATGGATTAAATGCCATGATAAAAAGACATAGAGTAGCTGAGTGGATAAGAAAACATGACTCATATATCTACTATCTACAGGAAACCCACCTTAAAAAAAGGAACCACACAGACTGATGGAAAAAAAGATGGAAAAGGTTTTTCAGAAAAATGGAAATGAAAAAAAAAAAAAAAAGCTGGATTAGCAATACTTATATATGACAAATTAGACCTCAACCTGAAAGCCATAACAAAGATAAGGAATGCCACATCATAATACTAAAGGGAGCAATTAAACAGGAAGAAGTAACTCTGGTAAACATATACGCACCCAATACAGGAGCAACCAAATATATATATATAAAAAAAAAAAAACCCTCCTCTATTTCAAGGGAGAGATTGACAGCAATACACTCATAGTAGGGGACTTTAATACCCCACTAACACCATTGGACAAATCCTCTAAACAAAAAATAAGCAAAAGAAACATCAATCCTAAATGACTCACTGGATCATTTAAATTTAATTGACATCTTCAGAACATTCCACCCCAAAGCCACAGAATATACATGCTTCTCAAGTGCACATGGGTAATTTTCAGATAGACCACATATTAAGGTACAGGCAAAGTCTTTTCAAATTCAAGAAGATATAAATCATATCAAGCATCTTCTCAGATCACAATGGCATAAAACTAGAAATCAATTACAATAAAAACAATTAAAAAAATCAAACTCCTGGAGGCTAAATAGCATGCTTTTAAAGAATGATTGGGTAACCAAAGTGATCAAAGAAGAAATAAAAATCATCGTGGCCATAAATGACAATGAAAACACAATAATCCAAAATCTATGGGACACAACAAAAGCAGTCTTGAGAGGGAAGTTTATAGCTCTGCAGACCTATCTCAAAAAACAAGAAAAGATGGTAATAAATTATCTAACCCTACAACTCAAAAAATTTAAAAGAGAGCAAAAAGAAAAGCCCAGCATAAGCAGAAGAAAGGAAATAAAATGATCAGAGTAGAGATAAATGACATAGGGACCAACAAATCAACACAAAAGATCAACAAAACCAAGAGCTTGTTCTTTGAAAGGATAAATCAGATTGATGAACCTCTAGCCAGACTCACCAAGAAGCAAAGATAGAGAACCCAAATAAACAAAATCAGAAATTAAAGAGGCAAAATAATAACCAATCCCACAGAAATACAAATGATTATGAAAAATACTATGAACAACTCTATTCCAACAACCTGGACAACCTAGATGAAATGTATATATTCTTAGAAAAATACAAGTTCTCAAAATCAATCAAGAAGAATAAAAACTGAATTGGCTGTTCACTACTAAATAAATTGAAGCAGTCATCAAAAATCTTCCAGCAAACAAAAGCCTTGGTTCAGAGGGCTTTAAAGGGGAGTTCTACCAAGCATTCATAGAAGAACTAAAACCTATGCTTCTCAGACTATTCCAAAAAATTCAAGAATAAGGCACACTTCCAAGCTCTTTCTATGAAGCCAGCATTACCCTGATTCCAAAACCAGATAAAGACACCACAAAAAAAGAGAACTATAGGCCAATATCCTTGATAAATATAGATGCTAAAATCTTCAACAATATTCTAGCAAATCGGATTCAGCATTACATTAGAAAGATCATACACCATGACTAAGTGGGATTTATTCTGGGGATCCAAGCCTAATATATCTGCAAATCAATAGATGTGATACACTACATAAGCAAATTGAGCCCTAACTGGTTTGGCTCAGTGGGTAGAGCGTTGGCCTTTGGACTGAAAGGTCCTAGGTTCGATTCTGGCCAAGGACATGTACCTTTGTTGTGGGCACATCCCCAGTAGGAGGTGTGCAGGAGGCAGCTGATCGGTGTTTCTCTCCCATTGATGTTTATAACTCTCTATCCCTCTCCCTTCCTCTCTGTAAAAAATCAATAAAATTTATTTTAAAAAAACAAATTGAGAGACAAAACTCACATAATCATATCAATTGATGTAGAAAAAAGCAATTGACAAAATCCAACACCCTTTCTTGATAAAAACTCTCAGCAAAGTAGGAATAGAAGGACCATACCTCATCCTAATAAAAGCCTTATATGACAAACTAAGCCAACATCATACTCAATGGACAAAAACTAAACTCATTTTCCCTAAGAATGGGAACAAGACAGGGATGCTCACTTTCACCACTCCTGTTCCATACATACTGGAAGTGCTAGCCATAGCAATCAGACAAGATGAAGAAATAAAGGGCATCCAAGTTGGAAAAGAAGTAAAACTATCCTTATTCACAGATGACATGATAATGTACATAGAAAACCCCAAAGACTTCATAAATAAACTATAGGTCCTAATAAATGAATTTGGCAAAGTAAAAGGATACAAAATTAACATCCAGAAATCTATGGCCTTTTTTATACACTAATAATAAACTCACAGAAAGAGAAGTGAAAAAAAAATCCCAATTTCCAATGCATCAAAAAATTTATGGTACCTGGGTATAAAATTAACTAAGGATGTAAAAGACCTATACTTGGAAAACTACAGGACATTGAAAAAAAAAAAAGATAGAGGAAGACATGAACAAATGGAAAAATATACCATGTTCAGGGATTGATAGAATCAACATCATTGAAATGTCTATACTACCCAAAGCACTCTCTAAATTCAATGCAATCCCCATTAAAATACAAATGGCATACTTCAAAGACCTAGAACAAACTATCCAAAAATTCATCTGGAATAAAAATAAAACCCAAATAGCTGCAGCAATCTTGAGAAAGAAGAACAATTAGAGGGGATCACAATATCAAATATCAAGCCATACTACAAAGCCACTGCTTAAAACTGTCTAGTATTGACACCAAAACAGACATATAGACCAGTGGAATAGAACAGAGAACCCAGAAATTGACACAAGCCAGTGTGCTCAAATAATATTTGACAAAGGAGGCAAGAGCATACGATAGAGATAAGACAATCTCTACATAAATGGTGTTGAAAAAACTGGACAGATGCAAAAAAAAATGAAACTTGACCACCAACTTACACTACATACAAAAATATACTCAAAATAGATAAAGGACTTAAACATAAGATGAGAAACCGTAAAAATCTTAGACGAAGCCAGAGGCAGCAAAATAGCAAACATTTGTCTTAGCAGTATCTTTATCAATACAGCTCTTAGGGCAATGGAAGCAAAAAAGAAAATAAACAAATGGGACTACATAAAAATAAAAAGAAACCATCAACAAAACAACAAGAAAGTCCATTTCATGGAACAACATATTTTTCAATGTTATCACCGATAGGGGTTTAATCTCCAACATCTTCAGGGAACTCATACAACCTATCAAAAGGAAGATAAACAATCCAATCAAAAAATGGGAAAAGGACCTAAATAGACACTTTTCAAAAGAGGACATTCAGAAAGCCAAGAGACATATGAAAACATGCTCAAAGTCACTAATCATCCAAGAGATGCAAATCAAAACAACAATGAGGTACCATCTCACACCTGTCAGAATGGCTATCATTAACAAATCAACAAACGACAAGTGCTGGAGAGGATGCAGAGAAAAAGGAACACTCGTGCACTGCTGATGGGAATGCAGACTGGTGCAGCCACTATGGAGGACAGTATGGCGTTTCCTCAAAAACTTAAAAATGGAACTCCCATTTAACCCAGTAATCACACTTCTAGGATTATATCTCAAGAAACCAGAAACACCAATCAGAAAGCATATATGCACCCCAATGTTCATAGCAGCACAATTGACCATAGCTAAGATTTGGAAACAGTCTAAGTGCCCATCAGTAGATGAATGGATTAGAAAACTGTGGTACATCTACACAATGGAATACTATGCTGTTATTAAAAAAAGGAATTCTTACCATTTGCAACAGCATGCATGGAACTGGAGAGCATTATGACATTCAATGGTGAAATAAGCCATTTAATGAAATAAAAATACCACATGATATTCACTTATTTATGGATAATAAAGAACATTATAAACCAATGGACAAAAATAGATATAGAGGCAGAGTAGCATCAAACAGACTATCAAACTATAGTGGGAAGGCTGGGGAGGATTGAGGGCGGAGGTAAGAGATCAACCAAAGGACTTGTATGCATGCATATAAGCATAACCAATGGACACAAGATACTGGGGGGTAGGAGTGGGCAGAGGAAGGTCAATGGGGAAAAAAAGGAAACATATGTACTACTCTTTGTAATACTTTAAGTAATAAAATAAATTTTAAAAAAATTCAAAATTAAATAAGATGATCCTAAAACAAATAGCTAGCTTAAAAAAATAAGGGGCAATATGTCTATCCTACTCATCTAGATCTAAGAAGCTTGGGTATGATGTCCTTAGAAATTTGAAAGAAATAAACCCTAACAAAAAGAAAAATTTAATTTAAAACATATGCTGAGAGATTTTCCTTGAAAGTGAGACATTAAAAGAATTCCTATCAAAGGACTATGATATAGTAGAACTTTACTTAATAGATTTACTTACAATCCATCGTTACATGTTAGCCTGTAAAATGAAAAACAACAATCACTACAGAGTTTATAGTTGTGTATATAAATATCAAAATTATAAATAGTATTTAATATTAGTAAAAAGACCAAATAGAAAGTTTTCTGGTTACCCTTTCTCATTTGTTTTTCTTAAATGCTTTCTTATATTAATTTTCCTACTCTCAATCACACCTATTTTCTGTTTCGCATTTTCTTGATTACTATCTCTTCCTTTCATTCCTCTTTCCTCTATCTTCCCTTTTTTCTTCTTTTCATTGATCATGTTTTACATCTTGTTTAGAATACAATAACAGACAATTCTGACAGAATTTTTAAATTGAATTTATTGGGGTGACATTGGTTAATAAAATTATATAGGTTTCATGTGTATCATTCCATATTACCTCATCTATATATTGAATTTTGTGTTTATCACCCCAAGTCAAGTCTCTTTCCATCAGCATTTATCCCTCATTTACCCTTTTCTACTTCCTCCCTGGAGTTAACCTCAAAAAATTAAAAATCAAATTGCCCTACTATCCAGTGATTCTCCTTTTGGAAATATTTCCTAAGAAACTCAAAACACTAATTTGAAATAATAAATCCATGTCTATATTCATTGCAGTGTTATTTACAATTAGGGGACTGGTGCACAAAAATTTGTGCACTTGGGGCATGGGGGTTCCTCAGCCCAGCCTGTGCCCTTTCACAGTCTGGGACCCCTTGGGGGATGTCGACCTGCTGGCATGCCTAGCCAGCCTGGGTGAGGATCTGATGGCTGTTTGCAGGCTGGCCAAGGCCCCAGTGGGGATCCTCACCCCATGGGGGTATGGCCAGCCTGGGTGAGGAGCTGAGGGCCATTTTCAGGCTATGCACAGCCCCTCTAGGGTTTGGGTCCCTACTGGGGTGCCTGGCCATCCTGAGTAAGGGCTGAGGGCCATTTTCAGGCTGACCACATTCCCTTCAGGGTTTGGATCCCTACTGGGGTGTCTGGCCAGCCTGGGTGAGGGGCTGAGGGCCATTTTCAGGCTGCCCACAGCCCCTACAGGGTTCAGGTCCCTACTAGGGTACCTGGCCAGCTGGGTGAGGGGCTGAGGGCTGTTTGAAGGCTGGCCACAGCTCCCTTTGACCCAAGGTCCCAGCAAGGCTGGCTGGAAGTAGGTTTCTGAGGTTTATTTATCTTCTTAATTGAAACTTTGTTGCCTTGAGTGGAGGCCACAGCTGGCCTAGGCTGGCAGTTTCCTCCATCGCTGGTGCAACTGAAGCCTCCTGTTTGCTCTAGCTTCGTGTCTGCTGACCACCATCTTGGCTGGGTTAATTTGAATATCATTGCTTTGATTGGCTGGTGGGTGTGGCTTGGCTGGTAGGCGTGGCTTAGGTGTAATGGAGTGAGGGTTAATTTGCATATTACTCTTTTATTAGATTAGATTAGAGTATTGGTGCACAAAATTCATGCATGGGTAGGGTCCCTAGGTCTGGCTGGTGATCAGGGCCCAATTAAGGCCTTCTGATTGCTGGCCAGTGCCTTCCTTCATTCTTCTCCACCCCCTGGTGGTCAGCACACATCATAGCTAGTGAGCGAACTTCCGGTTTCCCAGTTGAACTCCTGAGAGGACACTTTGCATATTAGCCTTTTATATATATTGATATTCTTCACTGAGGGTAAAAGTGATTTGCCATTTTTATATCATTTTTATGATGTTCCTATTTATATATTTTGCTCATTTTTATTTTGTATTGTTTGTGTTTATTTTATGAAAACTTAATATTATGTTATTGTGTTGCTTAGTATGTTCAGAGTTTCTTAAACATGTGGTGTAATATCTTTCAAATATTTTGGAAATTTTCTAACTATTATCTCTTTAAACACTGCTGCTGTCCCATTTTTCTAATGTTTTTCTTCTAGTTTACATACACATAAATTAGAGCTTTCACTATGTTCCACCGATCTCTTCCACTTTTCTGTGTTTCAGTGTCTTAGTTTTTAGTCTGTTCATTTTCTATTTACCTATCTTACCATTACTTAATTTTCTTCATGCTATTTCCAGTCTTCACCATTTGAAATTTCATATACAGAGCTTCTATTGTTTCTTGGTTATAGATTTCACCTCTCCAGTAAGGTCATCTATATTTTGGAATATGTTGATTATTGTTATTTTAATTTCTATATCTGAAAATGGAAATGTAAGGATAATTCATGATTGGTCCTATTTTCCTATTTTTTTTCTCTTGTGGTCTTCTGTCTTGGAATTATTGTCAACATTTTTATTAGATGTCAGGTATTATATCTGAAAAAAAAAATAATGAAACTTTTAAATACTATTCATTGCCCATAGAGGGAATCTACCTAATCTCCACAGGGAGTGAATTTAGGATCAGATCACCTAAATCCAATCAGAAACTTAATTGATTAGAGGTTGAGTATTAGACTTATTCCATTTCTGAGTATGGGATTGCAGAAATTACAAGTGAAAAATAGGTGTTAGCAGAGCCATCTCTTTGGTGAATTTAAAAAATATATATTTTTATTGATTTCAGAGAGGAAGAAATAGGGAGAGAGAGATGGAAACATCAATGATGAGAGAGAATCATTGATCAGCTGCTTCCAGTGGGAATTGAACCATGACCTCCAGTTCATAGGTCTGTGCTCAAACATTGAGCCACACCAATTCGGCTTTGGTGAATTTTTGAGGCCAACTGTTGTTTCTTAGGATTTTGAGACTGGTGAATAAAAATGTTCAGCTTTACAATCAGCTTTTGCTCAGTTTCTCAATTTTTGGCATCTTGGCTTTAAGAAAGCACTAAAAGAATTGCAGAGTTGCTCTTATATCTCTGAAATTGCCTTCTATTTGGGATCTTAATCTCTGAAATTGTGACTATCTCAGAATGTTTTCAATACCCATAAAATGTGTTTATTATATTTTAGGCAAAGTTTCCACTGGCTCTTATCAAATAATTTATATGCAGTAAAACTATATTATTTGGAGGAATGGTATTTTGAATTTAAATATATATAAAATATATATTTAAAATATAAATATATATATTCACATTTTCTGAATGTTGAGCACATTACCTTAAAGATTAATGTTTAATGCTTTGTAATTCTAAAAATATTTTTTGACATCACTAGTTGATAGGAACTGGTAAAAAAAAAAAAAAGGAAAAGAATTGCCAATGGTAAATATCTATAAAGTGTTTCTTCACTTGAAACTAAATTGTTAAAGATTTTTAGGTAAGATTACCCTGTTCTTTATAGCACACCTTTAAATTTGTTTACTTAAGACGTGGCATAAAATAGAAGGCATGTCTTCCATTTCTGACTGAGATGGAGTAACAAGAACCAGCTCTATCCTTCTGCCTCAAACAACTACATTTTTTCCCCAAAAAATATATGAAACAATGTTTTTTCAAAAATATAGATAAGGTTCAAAGAAGAAGAATAAGTAAGAAATGGGAAGCACATGAGGGAAGCCCTACACTTTCTCCAGGCTATTGTGTGGAATGAGTTGCAGGCTGCAGAACAGGGAAGGAGAAAGCAGTGCAGTACAGAGCTGAGCAGCCTTCCCTCAGCGAGGAGGATCACGCCATCAAAACTGACCAGAACTGGCACAGTTGTTACACTTTCCAGACAAGGCTCTAAAAACAATAAAATGATTATAACTTTGATTAATATGTTACTGAAGATGAGGGGAAGGTTGGCTGTGTTAGTTGGGAGGTGTAAAACTTATTCAAACTAAATATACTGAGATGAAAACTATGACATTGGAATTGCAAAAATATACTGGATGTTTTAACATAGGATGACATTCAAGAATAAAATATTAGTAAGGTTGAATATGTAGATATATAAAAACTATCTGATATAAAGCAGAGAAAGAAAACAATTTTTAATAGCACAGACTCAGTGGGCTATAGGACACTTTAAATGGCTTAACACGGGTATCTCGGAATCTCTGTAGGATAGTGGCGAGTTGTGGGAGCAGAAATCATATTTGAAAAATAATGCTTAAAATGCTGCTCAGTTTTATGACAACTACATACCCACAGATTCAAGGAATGTAAAAATCATCCAACCATAACCTACCCACAAATAAACGTTACGAAAACTATACCAAGGCACATCATAATCAAAAAGCTCAAAATCAGTGATAGAAAAAAAATAAAAAACAACAATAATAAAGTAAATGACACTTGTGCAGAGCAACAAAGTTACATATAATAATAGATTTTTCATTGGATTCAGTGCGAAGGAGAAGAGAGTGGAGCAGTAGATTTAACATACTGGAAAGAACACTTATTAATACAGAATTCATACACAGAGAAAAGTATTGTTTTTTAAAAGGCCAAATACATATTAGGAAATGCCAAAGCTCAATGAAAAAATGTTAAGGAAGCCTATGAAGCAGAAAGAAAATTACAGCAGATAGAAATCTTGGAGTGGAATTCCTGCAGTATTCTGAGAAAAAAAGAATTTTCTGAAACTAGTCAAAGAAATTAGATCACAAGAAGTAATAACTATGTCTAAATAATTTTTAAAAAGTAACTAAATATCTTTAAAAGATAATCATTTAACCAAAAATAAATGCAATATTGTGTAGAAGATAGAAAATATGCAGAATTAAGGTTATAAATACAATAGCACAAAATCTAGGAGGGCAGAAGCAGAAATATAATAATGTAGGAATTTTGTACGTGTAAGCATTAAGATAGCTTTAAGATAGATGGTGACAAGTTAAATGTGTGTATTATAAGCCCTAGCAATCACTGAAATAAGAAATAAAAATATCAATATGTAATAAAATAGCTAGCTGGTTCAACTCAGTGGATAGAGTGTCAGCCTGCAGACTGAAGGGTCCCGGGTTTTGATTCCAATCAAGGACACATGCCCAAGTTGCTGGCTTTTCCCCAGTAGGGGGCATGCAGGAGGCATCCAATCAATGATTCTCTCTCATTATTGATGTTTCTATCTCTTTCTCTCTCTCTCTCCCCCTTCCTTTCTGAAATAAATAAAAACATGTTAAAGAAACAAACAAGCATGCTAAATAGAAATGGTCTATGTATCCATTTGTAAAACGGAGATTGTCAGATTAGATTAAAAAACAAAGCATCATTCAACTATATGTTGCCTATGAAGAAATTGACATTAGGTATAAATACACACTAATTTAAAGTAATATAATGGAAAAAGGTATATCATGCCACTATTAATTTTAAGGAAAAGGTGAGACTGTTTGAAAAAGGTGAAGAAATTAAGTACAAATTGGTAGTTATGAAATAGTCATAAAATGTAAAGTATAACATGAAAAATAGTTTCAATAATATTGTAATAACTATATATGGTACCAGGTAGGGGGTGGGGCAGGAGCGGGCTGGAAGAGGTTAATGGGAGGAAAAGGAGGACCTATGTCATACTTTCAACAGTAAAAAAAAATTTTTTTTAAAGAAAGATATGATGATCCTATATGGGCAAGTATCTACTATCAGAGATTAAAAATACATAAAGTAAGCCAAACTAGTGTGACTCAGTGGTTGAGTGTTGACCTATGAGCCAGAAGGTCATGGTTCAATTCCTGGTCAGGGTACATACTTGGGTTGTGGGCTGAGTCCCCAGTAAGGGGTGTGTAGGAGGTAGCCAATTAATGATTCTCTCCCTCTCTAAAATCAATAAAATGTATATTTTAAAAAAACATAAGGTAAAAACAAATGGAATTGAAAATACAAGTAAACACTATCAATTGTAGAGATAATTCGAATGCAACATTGCTCAAAAATAGATCAAAGAAGCAAGCAGAAAATCAGTAATGATACAGCATACTCAATACATCTTGATCTAATTGAAATTTATAGAACACACCATCCAATATCAGCAGAATACATTTTACTTGCAAGTGCATCTGGAACATTTTTCAAAACAGACCATATTATGGAGCATAATACAAAGCTTAATAAATGTAAAACAATTTGCTATTTAAAGTAGTAGGTTCTTTGCTTACACTGGAATCTATATATATATAAAGAGCCAGGGGAGTCACATCCGAAATAATTAAATGGATGATTGAACAGGCTGAGTGGAGTGACCAGCTGGCAGAGGGGTTAGAGAGGGATGACCAGATGACTGAGCACCAGGTTGTGTGAGGCAACCAGGCTGGCAGGGGGGTTAGTGAGGGATGACCAGACTGGCGGGGTGGGGGAGGCAGTAAAGGGAGACCATGCTGGTGGGGGGGGAAGTTAGGGGCAACCAGGTTGGCAGAGAGGGTCACTAAGGGGTGACCAGGCCTGCAGAGGTGGCAGTTGGAAGCAAACAGGCCATCTGGGAGAGCAGTTAGGGGCAATCAGGTCGGCAGGCAGAGGCAATTAGGGGTCATTAGTCTGGCAGTCAGGTGAGCAGTTAGGAGCCAGAGGTTCTGGATTGTAAGAGGGACATCCAAGTGGTCTCGGATTGGAGAGGGTGCAGGCTGGATTGAGGGGAAGCCCCCCCTGCACAAATTTCATGCACTGAGCCTCTAGTTAATTAGAAGACAATAAAAGAATAACTTGTGGATAATTTGCAAATATTTGAAACCAAATAGCATATTTCTTTAGTCCTAAATATTTACCTGCAGGAAATAAAAATATATGATCATATAGTGACTTATACATATACATTCATAGCACATTTAATTTTAAAACTGAAAATATCTCGAATATCGATCAGCAGTGAGTGGGTAAACAAACTGTAGTAAATGTATAACATGGAATACGATCTAAACTAATAAAAGCGAAATATTAAAATTAACCGTTTCTCTGAGACAGGGTAAGCCACGCCCACCAGCCAATCAGAGCGGCTGTATGCAAATTAGCCCAGCCAACATGGCGGCCGCCACTCACGGACCTGAGTAAACGGCCGTTTCCATTGCGGCAGGAGCGAGAGTGAAGCTGCGCCCGCTCAGCTCAGCTCCGCTTAAACTGCCTCTAGCGAAACACAGCTTTTTGAAACATTGTAACAATCATAGAATCCTCTGGAGCTGAAGGAAAGAGCAGCTCCAGCCTCACCAGTAAAAGTAACAATTGTTTCATTATAGACGCTGCGAGGTGAAGCAGAGGAGGCTTCGTTAGTAGTTAGAAGGCCGCCTTAAAGGAACAGTGTATCAATTATAGAAGATGACCCCAGGCCTTCAAGGAACAGTATCAATTATAGGCGATAAATCACAAAAACCTGCGTCCAGCCAGCCTTGCTGGGACGTT
>PVJC01026949.1:0-23616 GCA_004026665.1 Murina feae | reverse complement strand
TTTTTTTTTTTTTTTTTTTTTTTTTTTTTTTTTTTTTTTTTTTTTTTTTTTTTTTTTTTTTTTTTTTTTTTTTTTTTTTTTTTTTTTTTTTTTTTTTTTTTTTTTTTTTTTTTTTTTTTTTTTTTTTTTTTTTTTTTTTTTTTTTTTTTTTTTTTTTTTTTTTTTTTTTTTTTTTTTTTTTTTTTTTTTTTTTTAGGTAAGCCTGTAGAGCTATAAACTTCCTTCTCAGGAACAGTTTCATTATGTCCCATAGATTTTGGATTGTTGTGATTTTACTGTCATTAGATTCCAGGATGTTTTTAATTTCTTCTTTGATCTCTTTGGTAACCCAATCATTGTTTAACAGCATGCGTTTCAGCTTTCAAGTGTTTGAATTTTTTAGATTGTTTTTATTGTAGTGTATTTCTAATATTATGCCATTGTGGTCTGAGAAGATGCTTGGTATGATTTCAGTCTTCTTGAATTTTGGGAGACTTTGCTTGTGACCCAATATGTGCTCTATTTTTGAAAATGTCCCATGTGCACTTGAGAAGAACATATATTTCGTGGCTTTGGGGTAAAATGTTCTGAAGATGTCAACTAAGTCCATCTGATCTACTGAGTCATTTAGGAATGCTGTTTCTTTGCTGATTTGTTTTTTTGTCTAGAATATTTATGCAGTGATGTCAGTGGTGTACTAAAGTCCCCTACTATGATTGTATTGTTTTCAATCTCTCCCTTGATATTTTCCAGGAATTATTTTATGTATTTGGGTGCTCCTGCATTGGGTGCATATATGTTTATCAAGGTTATATTCTCTTGTTGTATTGATCCCTTTAGTGTTATGAAGTGGCTTTCTTTATCTATTTTTATGGACTTCACTTTGAGGTCTATTTTGTCAGATGTAATTATTGCTTCCCCAGCTCTTTTTTCACTTCCATTTGCCTGAAATATATTTTTCCATCCCTTCACTTTTGGTCTGTGTGAGTCCCTTGTTCTGAGGTGAGTCTCTTGTAGACAGCATATATATGGGTCATGTTTTTTATCCATTCAGCCACTCGATGTCTTTTGATTGGAGCATTTAGTACATTTACATTTGAAGTTATTATTACAAGGTACTTGTTTGTAGCCATTTTTAATTTTTGTGCCTGTGTTTCCTCTTACCTTTCTATTCCTTCTCTTTACACCAGTCCCTTTAGCATTTCTTGCATTGCTGGCTTGGTAGTGATAAACTCCCTTAGCCTTTTTTTGCCTGTGAAGCTCCTTATTTCCTCTTCAACTTTGAATGATAGCCTTGCTGGATAGAGTATTCTTGGATTCAGGCCCTTGTTTTCCATCACTTTGCAAATTTCCTTCTGTTCTTTTCTTGCCTGATGTGTTTCTGTTGATAAATAATTTGATAATCTAATGGGAGATCCCTTGTACATAAATTTCTGTCTCTCTCTTGCAGCCTTTAAGGTTCTCTCTTTGCCCTGAACATTTGCCATCATAATTATAATGTGTCTTAGTGTGGATCTTTTCTTGTTTGGAACTCTCTGTGCTTGTGTGACTTTTTTCTTCCCCACATCAGGGAAGTGTTTTAACATTATTTCTTCAAATAGGTTTTCTAACCCTTGTTCCTCTTCCTGTTGTTCTAGCACCCTTATTATTCATATGTAGCTTTGTTTCATGTTGTCCCATCGCTCCCTTAGGCTCTCTTCCTGTCTTTTAATATTTTTCTTCAATTGCAGTTAGTTTGGGTGTGTTTTGCTTCCCTGTTTTCTAATTCGCTAATCTGGTCCTCCACTTCTCCTAGTCTACTGTTGAAATTTCCCATGGTGTTTTTATTGCAACTATATTACTCTTCATTTCTCCTTGATTATTACATAAGTTGTTGATTTTTTTCATCCATCCAGTTTTTTAACTGTATGATCCTTATTCTGAATTCTTTTTCTGAATATTGCTCGCTTCTGTTTCACTTAACTGCTCTTCTGACGATTCCTCCTTTTCTGTCCTTTGGGGGTTTGTCTACCCATTTTTGATCTCACTGACTGATCCAGATGTCAAGTCATGCAGAGGCTGCTCCTTGGGTGACAGTGGCTCTTTGGCTAAGGTGACCAGATGTCCCGCTTTTGGCGGGACAATCCCGATTTTTAACAATTTGTCCTGCATCTCGCATCATTTTTAAAAAGTCCTGATTACTCTTTGTAATATTTTAAGTATAAAAAGAAAGACCCCCCCCCCCAGTCAATGGTGTACCGCTTTAAATCTAGTCACCTTATCTTTGGCCTACAATTAGTCCCCGGCTCCTCAGTTTGCAGTGCCTCTCTGATGAGTGCTATTTGCAGCATGGTGGCTCCTCTGGCTGTTGGGGTGAGGTTGCTCGCACAGGTGCTGCTCCTCGAATGCAAGCAGGCTGTATGCTGCTGCTGTTCCTCTGATCGGGCAGGCTGCTTGTGAGTCTGCTGCTCCTTGGACAGGAGTAGGTTACTTGCAGGGCTGCTGCTCCTCATATCAGGAACGGGCTGCTCGCACTGCTGCTGTTCCTCGGATGAGGGTAGGCTGCTTGTGCAGCTGCTGCTCCTCAGACTGACTTAAGCTGCAAGTGAGGTTGCTGTTCTTAGGACAGGGACGAGCCAGTTGCTGCTTGTCAGATGGGTGTGGGATGTGTGTGGCTGTTGCTCCTTGGACTGGTGCAGGCTGCACAGGTCTTCCACTCCTCAGACTTGGGCAGTCTGCTCATGAGGCTGCTGCTCCTTCGACCAGGTTGGGTTGCTCAGGTGGCTGCTGCTCCTCAAATGGAGGTGGGCTTCCCATGTGTCTGTTGCTCCTAGGACAAGAGCAGGTTTCTCAAGCAACTGTTGCTCCTCAGATGGGTGCAGGGTGTGGGCTGCATGCAGCTTCTGCTCCTTGAACAGGAGCAGGCTATGTGGGGCTACTGCTCCTTAGTCATGGGTGGGCCACTCACACAGCTGCTGCTTCTTGGACAGGGGCAGGCCATGTGAGGCTGCTGCTCTTCAGCCTTGTGCAGGCTACTTGAGGGGTTGCTGCTCCTTGAACAGGAGAAGGCTGCTCATGTGTTTGCTGCTCAAGTGGTCTCAGTGCCCTGGGCTAAAGTGTTGAGTGAGTTAGAAGGGAGTGCACTTTGGAATTCACAGGAGCCTGCGCCCATGGTGGCTGGAGACTTGGTGACCATGGGATTATAGCAGAGGTAGTATGTCCCTGGCAAGGGTAGCTGTAGAGTCCTAGGCGTTATCTGAGGGCACCCTGGGTGGATGTGAGGCTGGGCTCCCAGTTACAGCAGCTCTCCCCTTCAAAAAGGTGAGGCCTCTGAAGAATAGCCAGCCTCCCAGTACTGTTTGCAATGGTAGCACAGGCTGCCTGGTTAGGTGAGCCCAGTTAACCTGCCCCCAAAGATCCTATAGGATCTAACTGTGTCACACACACACACACACACACACACACACACACACACCACAACCACACACTCCTCTTTTGCTCCCTCCCTCACTCACACTCTCTCCCTCGCTGCCACCTTCTTCCTACCTCTTTAGTTGGGTCTGGGGTGTTATTGACCCGTTTGTGGATGGAGTTTCCTCTCCAAGTTATGAAGAGGTTATGAAGGTTCTTGAGAAATTGTGTTTAAAATTCTATTGATGATCATCATCTCTCTCAGACTAAAGTTAACAAATCCTTATTTATAAATGAAGTTAACTTGGTGTCTAACTCCTTAAGAGGAGTATAGTATATTGTACATTGATGACATGTGTCTTAATCTACAACGCATAGTTAAAAACAAATGAAGAATTTGCTCATGGATTTTTGTCTTTTTAAATTAATTTTATGAAATTTTATTTGTAATCAAGTTATTGATTAAAAGTAAGGCCAAAAGTGCTGTCATTCCTGCTGTGATTAATTCACTTTTATTAAATTTCTAGTAATTTTTCTAAGTGCAATCAAAAAAATTATTTATGAAGACATCAATTATGGATTTTTCTCCTATTTTATGATCAATAGTGTAGCAAATGATTGCATCAAACAATGAGCCAATCTGACACAAATGAACCTACAAGTCACAGTCCAGTTTTGGCTATGAAAAATAAATCTTCAAATTAGTGTTAAAAGATTATATTGGCATGATTTCCATAGGGTTTACAGTTTAACAAATAGCCATATATTTTCAGAGGCTTAAAATAAATAAATACCTATTTCTCACTTATTTACTTACATAAGGTTAGAGTTCCGCTGTAACACTTTGACTTTCCTTAAATTTTGCTGACATGCTAGCCTCACTAGACTCTAATGAGTCAGTATATGCTAGACCCAGCTAGATTTGGCTAAATGTATCTCCACAAACCTTCCTATTCAGAAATATAAACTGAAGTAATGTATCAATTATCTGGCACATGCAGTTTTAATGACTGAGGGCCATAGACCACACAATAGTATTTAAAACTTCTCTTCACATGCAGCAAATGTCACAAGCTAAGACCAAACTCAATAAGGTAGAGAATCAAGGCAATGACAAGGATGAAAAAAAATGCTAGTTTTAATCTACGATGAAAATTTACATACAAACATAAACATCTTTGTTTCTAATTTTTGCCCCTTTACATGGAAAATAACTACTTTTAGAATAGAAATGTTGCCAGTTATAATATTATATGCAAAGATGAAAAATAAACAAAATATTTTTGTTTCCTAACTATCGAAAATGTTATTGGTTGCTGCCAGAGAGAAACAGAAAGTTATATACAAGGGACCTCCCATTAGAATATCAACTGATTTCTCAACAGAAACACATCAAGTCAGAAGTGAATGGAATGAAATACACATAGTGATGCAAAGTAAGGGACTGAATACAAGAATACTATATCCAGCAAGGCTATCATTCAAAATTGAAGTTGGGACCAGGAGCTTCACAGATGAAAAAGAGCTAAGAAAGTTTATTACCACCAAGCCAGCAATGCAAGAAATGCTAAAGGTATTGCTGTAAAAAGAAGAACAGAAAGGCAAGAAGAAACACAAATATTAAGAATAAAAATGGTGACAAACAAGTACTTATCAATAATATCATTAAACATAAATGGATTAAATGCTCCAATCAAAAGACATAGAATAGTTGAATGGGTAAGAAAGCACAACCTATATATTTTATATCTATAAGCAATCCACCTCAAGACAAAGGATTCACACAGACTGAGGGGGAAGGAATAAAAAAAATTTTTTTCAGGCAAATGGAAATGAGAAAAAAGCTGGGGTTGCAATACTTATATATGACAAAATAGGCCTCAAAGTAAAGGCCATAAGAGATAAGGAAAGCCACTATATAATACTAAAGGGAGCAATTCAACAAGAAGTTATAACTCTGATAAACATATATACAACCAATATAGGAGCACTCAAATACATAAAACAACTTCTGGGAGATATCAAGGGAGAGATTGATAGCAATACAGTCATAGTAGGAGACTTTAATACCCCACTGACACCACTGGATAAATCCTCTAAACAAAAAATCAGCAAGGAAACAGCAATCCTAAATCACTAGATCAGATGGACTTAACTGATATCTTCATAATATTTCACCCCAAAGCCACAGAATGTACATTCTTCTCCAGTGCACTTGGGAGAGTTTCAAAGATAGACCACATATTAGGATACAGGCAAAGTCTCTTCAAATTCAAGAGGATAGAAATCATAATAAGCATCTTTTCATATCACACTGGCATAAAACTAGAAATCAACTACAATAAAAAACAATGGGGGGGAATAAAACACTTGGAGGCTAAATAGCATGCTATTAAACAATGACTGGGTTAATAAACAGATCAAAGAAGAAATAAAAAGCATCCTGGAAACAAATGACAATGAAAACACAACAATCCAAAATCTATGGGACACAATGAATGCAGTCCTGAGAGGAAAGTTCATTGCTCTACAAGCCAACCTCAAAAGAACAAGAAAAACTGGTAATACATTATCTAACCATACAACTCAAAGAGTTAGAAAGAGAGCAACAAGAAAAGCCCAGAGTAAGCAGAAGGAGGGAGATAATAAAGATCAGAGCAGAAATAAATGACATAGAGATAAACTAAACAAACAAAACAAAAAACAAACAAACAATACAAAAGATAAATGAAACCAAGAGTTGGTTCTTTGAAAGAATAAACAAGTTTTGATGAACCTCTAACCAGGCTCACCAAGAAACAGAGAGAACCCAAATAAACAAAATCAGAAAAGAAAGAGGTGAAGTAACAACTGGCCCCACTGATATACAAAGGATTGTAAAAAAAAAAAAATACTACAAACAATTCTATTCCAGCAAATTGGACAACGTCGATGAAATGGACACATTCTTGGAAAAATAAAAACTTGCAAAACTCAATCCAGAAGAATCAAAAAACCTGAATAGGCTGATAACTACTAATGAAATTGAAACAGTAATCAAAATGTTTCCAGCAAACAAAAGTCTTGGGCCAGATGGCTTCACAGGGGAGTTTTACTGAACATTCAAGAACTAAAACCAATCCTCCTTAGACTATTGCAAAAAATTCAAGATGAAAGCATACTTCCAAGCTCTTTCTAAGAAGCCAGCACTACCCTAATCCCAAAATCAGATAAAGAAACCACAAAGAAAGAGAATTTCAGGCCAATATCCCTCATGAACACAGGTTCTAAAATGCTCAGAGAAATTCTAGCAAACCAGATCCAGCATTACATTACAAAGATCATACAACATGACCAAGTGGGATTTATTCCAGGGATGCAAGGCTGGTACAATATCTGCCAATCGATAAATGAGATACATCACATAGACAAATTGAGAGACAAAAATTACCTAATCATATCAATTGAAGCAGAAAAGGCATCTGACAAAGTCAAACACACTTTTCTGATAAAAACTATCAGCAAAGTGGAAATAGAAGGATCATACCTCAACATAATAAAAGCCTTATATGACAAATCCACAGCCAACATTATACTCAATGGGCTAAATCTAAACCAATTTCCTTTAAGAACAGGGACAAGACAGGGATGCCCACTTTCACGACTTCTGTTCACTCTATTACTGTAAGTTTTGGGCAATGCAGTCAGACAAGAAGAAGAAATAAAAGGCATCCAAATTGAAAAAAGAAGTAAAATTGTCATTATTTTCAGATGACATGATACTGTACACAGAAAACTTTAAAGACTAGACAAAAAATTATAAGACTTAATAAATGAATTCAGCAATGTAGCAGGATACAAAATTAATGCAAAGAAATCCATTGCATTTTTTTATACACCAACAGTGAACTTACAGAAAGAGAGATTAAAAAAACAACATCATTTACCATCACACCAAAAAAACAATGATACCTAGGAATAAACTTAACTAAGGAGGTAAAAGACCTCTACAACTATAGGACGTTGAACAAAGAGATACAGGAAGACATAAACAGATGGAAGAACATACTATGTTCATGGATTGATAGAATCAACATCATTAAAATGTCCGTACTACCCAAAGCAATCTACAGATTCAATGCACTCCCCATTAAAATACCAATGGCATATTTCACAGAAAGAACTTTCCAAAAATTCATCTGGAATAAAAAAAGAACTCGAATAGTTGCAGCAATCCTGAGAAAGAAGAAAAAATAGTAGGATCTCAATACCAGATATCAATCTGTATTACAAAGCCACTGTGCTCAAAACAGCCTGGTGCTGGCATAAGAATAGACATATAGATTAATGGAATAGAATAATGAATCCAGAAATTGAGCCAAACCACTATTCTCAAGTACTATTTCACAAAGGAGGCATGCAATGGAGTCAAGACAATCTCTCTGATAGGTGGTGTTGGAAAAATTGGAGAAATCCATGCAAAAAAATGAAACTAGACCACCAATTTACACTATACACAAAAATAAACTCAAAATGGATAAAGGACTTAAACATAAGACGGAAACCATAAAAATACTAGAGGAAACCACAGACAATAAAATTTCAGACATATGCCAAAGCAATTTATTCACTGATACAGCTCCTAGGGCATTGGAAACTAAAGAGAAAATAAATAAATGGGACTTTATCAAAATAAAAGGCTTCTTCACAGGAAAAGAAACCATCAACAAAACAACAAGAAAGCCCACTGGGTGGAAGAACATATTTGCTAATGCCGTATCTGATAAGGCTTTAATCTCCAACATTTACAGGGAACTCATACAACTTCACAAAAGGAAGATAAACAACCCAATCAAAAAATGGGCAAGAGACCTAAATAGATACTTTTCGAAAGAAGACAGAAGGCCAAGAGACATTTGAAACCATGCTCAAAATCACTAATCATCCTAGAGATATAAATCAAAAGGACATTGAGGTACCATCTCACACCTTGTCAGAATGGCTATCATCAACAAATCAACAAATGACATGTGCTGGAGAGGATGCAGAGAAAAAGGAACCCTTCTGCACTGCTGGTAGGAATGCAGACTAGTGCAGCCACTGTGAAGAATAGTATGGAGTTTCCTCAAAAAACTAAAAATGGAACTCCCATTTGACCCAGTGACCCCACTTCTTGGAATATATCCCAAGAGACTAGAAACACCAGTCAGAAAGGATATATGTATCCCCATGTTTGTAGCAGCACAATTTACAATAGCTAAAATTTGGAATCAGCCTAAGTGCCCATCATCAGATGAGTGGATTAAAAAAGTGTGGTACATCTACACAATGGAATACTATGCTGCTGTAAACAGGAAGTACTCCTTCCATTTACAATAGCGTGCGTGGATGTAACTGGGGATCATTATGCTAAGTGAAATCAGTCAGTCAGAGAAAAATAAATATCACACGATCTCACTCATTTGTGGAATATAATGAACAACATAAACTGATGAACCAAAGCAGATCCAGAGACAGAGAAACATCAATCAGATGCTCAAACCTCAGAGGGAAGATAGGGGAGGGTGAGTGAAAGGGGGAGAGATCAAACAAGAGACTTGTGTGCACGCATATAAGCATAACCAATGGACACAGACAACAGAGGGTGAGGATTAGGGCATAATTGGGAGGTGGGGGTGCAATGGGAGGATAACCACACATATGTAATACCTTAATAAAATAAAATAAATTGTTATTGGTTAATGTATCTAACCTTTCTTAAATATATGTTTTTAACCTATAATCTTTTGTTTCGTTTTAATTGAATTTTTGTAGTTTTTGTTTTATTTATTTATTTATTTATTTATTTATCTTTAAAAGGCAAATTTTGTTTATTTAGAAACAACTTCAGAACAACCAACTGATACAGCAGAAACCTATTTAAGAATTGGTTAGATAAGTATTGATGTTACTATGTTTAAAGCAATAGTTCATTGATACATTTTATTATCCCTTTATTACACACAAATATTGTTTACATATTTCACTTGGTTGTGTTTCTAAAATGTGCCCAAGACTATATGATGTTCCTCAACAGTCAATGTGTCTGTTATGACAGACTATATTATAACATGGTGTATAGAATTTGGAATAGGATACATATGATTATGTTATCCTTTAAAATTTGCACAGTGAATTAGTTTTTTCACTTTTCCCTCTTTCATAATTTTCTTCTTATTTTTAAATCACAACTACTAAACATGTAACTACATATAGCACTACACTGAAGACACATAGAGAGAGATAGAGAGAGAGAGAGAGAGAGAGAGAGAGAGAGAGAGAGAGAGAGATTTTTTTACTCTGTGAGATCTTATCGTTCTTATCCAATACCCATTTCTGGATTTGTCCTCCTCTTGCAAATAGTCTTCCTATCAATTTTCTGCTTGCTTTGGTTTAGCATAGGGCGTAACAAGACAAACATAAGAAAGAAATATCTGTGCATGAGATAGCTGTAAAAGTGACTAATGCTAATAATTTGGAGCTATTTAACTTCGTCAACTAATAAATAAAATCATTCTCTTTCCTGCTTGTCTGAAAAGTCATAAGAGCCCATCTGTGTACGGTTCACACAGTCTGTCACCATTCTGAGTAGTCCCAGAAATAATGTTCAGTAGAAAGCCCACCAGTCCCATTTACTCTACATGAAAGGGTATTGAATGCCACTAGACCTGCGGTGAGTGACTTTTTGCTCCTCATTTAATCACAGCAAGAGTTGTTTTCACACAGCAAGGGATAAGAGATTTTAAAACTATTAAAAACATACTTTCCAGAGAAATTTGAAAAAACAATTGTAAAAACTAGTGGAAATTATCCAGTAAAATAATAGCAAAGCTATAAGCAGAAACCATAGGCCTAAGAACATTGTTTGTCAACATGGTATGTGGGACTTTTCACTTGATATATAAGAACAAGTCCAAATAGTAAAAAAAAAAAAAAAAAAAATCTGAATTGAAAATAGCAAATAACAAATAAATAGTATTTCAAGAAAGTTAAAATACATTACTAAAGTAATGAATTATATTAATTTAGTGCTTGTTCTTCACGTTGAACAAGTTAGGACACTATATTTGCATCACAATATTATGGTAACGGTTTTTTTCTTTTCTCCTTTTTTGCTTTTTCTCCTACATATTTTTTATATTATAAGCTTTGTGAGGCCCTGGCTGATGTGGCTCAGTTGCTTGGAGTATAGTCCCCTGCACAGAAAGAAAGATTGCTGGTTTCATTCCAGGTCAGGGCACATGCCTGGTTTTGAGCTTGATCCCCAGCAGGGAGCATGAAAAAGGCATATAAGATTGATGTTTTGCTCTCACATTTCTCTCTCTCTCTCTCTCTCTCTCTCTCTCTCTCTCTCTCTCTTTCCCTTCCTCTCTCTCTAAAAATCATAAAAAATATTTTTAAAGTTTTGTGCCAAGTGAATGAATAAACAAACCAAGAAAGAATTAATTATTCATATATTTTCAGTTTCTAATTTTTCCAATCTTAAAAGTATTGAGAAAATAAAGCAACACTGAGAATTAACCTTTTTGGAAGTCAACCAAAACCTTGGAGAAACCCAACAGTTTATAGCAACTTTTTTAAGAAAAGTGGTTAAAAATTAATAAGAAGAATGAGCTCTGGAGAATTTTAACTTACCCTAGTCTAATACTAAACTCTCCAGCTTAGAAGCCCCATTAAAAATAACACACACATTACCAGTCCTGGAGGAACCAAAATGGACCTTATTTTCAAAGAATTTTTATTACTTGATCTGTCTGGTGGCTCACAGGAAGAACCTGAAACAAATTGTATTTTGCCCAGATCAGCACTCATGCAGTGCTTAAAGCCACTTTGGGGGTGGAGTGGGGGATTATTTGTTGAAACATTTTGAGGCAAAAATTTTAGTCACTGATGCCTTAGGCAATGGATATTAGTTGAGATAAACAAGACTAACCAAAAAACTTGGGAGGAAATGTAAGGGAATAAGATGTACATAAGTGTTTTTAAAAGCTCTAATACAATGGGCATTCCCAGGGTTGTGCACATGTTAAGGAAAGTTCTGAGTATTGAACTCTGAACTCTGAAGGTTGACCTTCACGCTCTACATGAGCAAGAAATAAATGCTGAGACAGAGTTGTAAACTTCCCAGTTGAGTGTTAAAAGAGTGACTCAACTTTCACATAAAGCCTCTCCACAAAATCTGGGAGGCATTTTGCTTATAAGAATTTAAGGAAAGTAATGTCTAATCATTAGCTGATTATTAGGCTAATAAATCAAAATTTTCAGTGACCAAAGAAGAATATAGACTTTACAGAATTAGCTCAAAAAAGTTACTAAGCAAAAGAAACAAAAAAATACAACAAACAGCAATTAAATAAAAAATCTGGGGAAAAGGGAGAATCTAATTTCTAGAGTTGTGCATTATAATATTCAAAATACATTGTTTTCAACAACAAAAATGCAGTAACTGCAAGGAAATGAGTATAGGTTACACACAATAAAAAAGAAGCAATCAGTAGAAACCATTCTTGAAGAAGGCAAATATGCAAGAAAGTATCAATGTAGGCAGCGGTTCTCAACCTGTGGGTCGTGACCTCTTTGGTGGTCAAACGACCCTTTCTCAGGGGTCGCCTAAGACCATCCTGCATATTAGATATTTACATTACGATTCATAACAGTAGCAACATTACAGTTATGAAGTAGCATCAAAAATAATTTTATGATTGGCTCCCAACATGAGGAACTGTATTTAAAGGGCCAGAAGGTTGAGAACCACTGAATGTAGGGTTTTTTAAATGTATACTTAAAGTGGTAGGATTTCTGTTATGTATATTACACCGCATTTTTTAAAATATATTTTTAAATTGATTTTCAGAGATGAATGGAGAGGAAGAGAGAATAGAAACAGCGGTTATGAGAGAGAATTGTTGATTGGCTGCCTGAATGCGGGATTGAACCCGCAACCTTAGCATGTGTCCTGACCAGGAATTGAACCATGTTCTCCTGGTTGATAGGCCAATGCTCAACAAGTAAGCCATGCTGGCCAGGCCAAAATCAATTATATTTCTATAGATTAGCAATAAACTATCCAAAAATGAATTAAGAAAAGAGTACCATTCAAAATGGCATAAAAAAGGTAATAAATTTAAAGAAGAAAGTGAAAATGGTTTACACTGCAAGCTACAAATTGTTGAATGAAAATAATAAAAGACTTCAATAATAGAAACATATTATGTTGATAGATTGGAAGAAAATATCATTAAGAAAAAAATGCCAGAAAAAGTCATCTCCAGAATCAAGCAATCATTATAAAAGTTCTCACTAAGATTTTGTGAAAAATGACAGCTGATCCTAAAATTCATATAAAAATACAAAAGACCTCAAATAGTCACACAATCTTGGAAAAGAAAACAAAAACAGAATACTCACATATCCTGATTACAAAACTTACTACAATAATTCACCCTTATTGGCGGTTTTATTTTCTGTGGTTTTGGTGACCTGTGATCAACCTGGGTTTCAAAATTCTATATAATAAAAGCCCAGGGACCAAATGATGTAATGACAAGAATGACCAGTCAACCAGTTGCTATGACTTGCACAGACCACCAGAAGGTAGAACTCACACAGGAACTGCCCCGTGGTGGTCAGTGCACTACCACAGTGGCAGTGCCACTTGGCTGATGGATGAGCAGCTGCTCCTGCTGCAAACCCTGGGCCAACGGGCAGGAATCGGGGCTGCAATCATCACCTCCTTGCCCTAGGCTCCTCCTTCTAGCTTTCTGCTGCCTCCTTTGGATGCCCGCAGGCCACACAGCACTGCCCATGGGCTTGCAGAGCTGACACCGGAGGTTGGGAGGTGGGTTAATGGCCACCATGGGATTGAGGCCTACTATGCTGCCTCTCAGTGCTGTAGTCCCTGGGCCCGGCCCCAATTGGGTCTCCTGGAGAGGTGAGTGCTACAGCTCCAGGGAAGATGCCAGACCAGAGAGAAGCCATTTAGAGGGTGGGTATATAGTTGCTTGGCAGATCATGATGAGCAGCACTCCCACAGCAGACTTATCCCCGCAGGCCACGCCTCCCACTAGTGCACAAATCCTGTGCCCTGGGCCTCTAGTATTAAACAAAAACTTCCAGAGTAAGCAAATCATACATTTTAAATTACGCGCCATTATGAGTAGTGTCATGAAATCTCAAAATCCCACTCCATTCCATTTGGAATGTGATAATGCTTTTTTTCCTCCTGGTATGTACATTCTGAATATGAAACCCACCTGTTAGTCATTTAGTAGACATCTTGGTTATCATATTGACTTATCATGGTATTGCAGCACTTGTGTCCCAGTAACCTTTATTTTATGTAATAACTAGAGGCTTGGAGCATGAATTTGTGCACCAAGTGGTTCCTCAACCTGGCCTGGGAGATCAAGCGAAAACTGGCTCTCCGAAATCCCCTGAGGGGTCTCAGATCGCAAGAGGGTTCAGGCCATGCTGAAGAACCCCACTGGTGCACAGTTGGAGCCATGGAGGGATACTGGAGGTTGGCTAACCAGAGAAGGACCGCAGGAGGGCTAAAAGGCATGTCTGGCCCGTCTCACTCAATCCTGATCAGCCAGACCCCAGCAGTAAGCTAACCTACTGGTTGGAATGTCTGCTCCCTGGTGGTCAGTGCACATCATAGCAAATGGTTGAATAGCCTTAGAATATCATTAGCATGTGACACTTTGATTGGTTGAATGGATGACTACACACTTAGCATATTAGGCTTTTATTATGTAGGACTAGAGGCCCGGTGCACAAAAATTTGTGCACTTGGGGGGTCCCTCAGCCCGTCCTGTGCCCTCTCATAGGCTGGGACCCCTTAGGGGGTGCTTACCTGTTGGCTTAGGCCTGCTCCCTGGGGGATTGGGCCTAAGCTGGTAGTCAGACATCCTGCTGGCAGCTCAGGAGCCCTCAGGAGATGTCCACTTGCCAGTGGGGAGCAGGCCAAAGCTGCAGTCAGACCTTCCCTAGTACTACTGAGGAGGTAGGAGAGGCTCCCGCCACCACCACTGTGCTGGCAGCCACCAGGCTGGCTTGTGGCTGAGCAGAGCTCCCCCTTTGGGAGCGCACTGACCACCAGGGGGCATCTCCTGCATTGAGCGTCTGCCCCCTGGTGATCAGTGCGTGTCATAGTGACCAGTGATTCCCAGTGGTTCTGCTGTTATGGTCAATTTGCATATTACCCTTTTATTATATAAGATAGAGGCCTGGTTCATGGGTGGGTGGGGGCCGGCTGGTTTTCCCTGAAGGGTGTCCCAGATCAGGATGGGGTCCCGCTGGGCTTTCTGGCCAGCCTGGATGAGGGGCTGAGGGCTGTTTCAGACTGCCTATGCCCAAGGGCTGGTATCAGGTATCTGGGATTTATTTTACTTCTATAATTGAAACTTTGTAGCTTTGGTACAGCTGGAAGCCTGGGTTGCCCAACCCAGGCTCCCAAGCCCTCCTTGAGTGGAGGCCACGGTGGCTGGAATCAGGTATCTGGGATTTATCTTCTATAATTGAAACTTTGTAGCCTTGAATGGAGCTCAGGGCTGGCCAGGGCAAGCGAGAAGCTTGAATTCCTCCATGACCGGGGGCAACCAAAGCCTCCTGCTCGCTCCAGCTCCGGGGCCACCGCTATCTTTGTGATGGAGTGAGGGAGTGACAGAGTGAGGGAGTGATGGTTAATTTGTATATTACTCTTTTATTAGATAGGATGAGCCGAAAGTGCAAGAGTTTTGATGCTGGCAATTCATATATGCCAAAGAGAAACCATCAAGTGATTCCTTTAAATGAAAAGGTGAAAAGTTCTTGACTTAATAAAGAAAGAAATTGGCCCTAGCCAGTTTGGTTCAGTGGATAGAGTATTGTCCTGCAGATTGAAAGGTTCCAGGTTTGATTCCAGTTAAGGGCACATACCTCAGTTACAGGATCCTCCCTCACCCAGGCCCTGATCAGGACTCATGCTTGAAGCAACCAATCAATGTGTTTAACTTATATTGATATTTCTTTCTGTCTTCCACTCTCTCTAAAATGTAATGGAAGGATTAAAAAAAATTATATGCTAAGATTGCTAAGATCTGCCATAAAACTGACTCTTCTATCTGTGAAATTTTGAAGAAGGAAAAAGAAAATTGTGTTAGTTTTGATATTGCACCTCAAACTGCCAAAGTTATGGTCACAGTGCATGAGAAGGAAAAGGCATGAAATTTGTGGGTGGAAGACATGAACAGAAAATATGTTCTGAATTACAGACTGAAACATGTTGCACCAGAAAACATTGAACCTTGACAAACATGTCAGGTAAGCATAAGTCTTTTTTTTCCATTTATATAGGTACTTGCTCCTTGACCCTTGGAAATACTGTACTTACCTAATTTAATTAACTTAGAATTATTAAAAATGAATTAATCATATATGTGTCTATCTAACTATAATCTACCTACTTATCGGCTTATCTATTAAGTATCTATCTAATCTATCTATATGTGTTTAGTGTTGATCAATCTAAAGATGTATTAATTTTATCATTGTTTTCAAATAGCTTTTGATCTCATCAATTTTCTCTACTATTTCTCCATCTTCTATTTTTTAAATTCCACTCTAATATTTATTTATGTCTTTCCATCCACTTACTTTGTGTCAAATTTACTATTTTCTAGTTTAGATAGAAACTTAGATCATTTAAACACTGTCTTTTCTAATCCTATATAATAAAAGCCTAGGTGCAACCACATGCAATATTGTCACAAGACCACGTGGCATATGGTTGCACCTAGGCTTTCATTATATAGGACAAGATGGCTGCCACAAGATGGTTGACAGGGGAGGGCAGTTGCAAGTGATCAGGATGGGAGGGGAGAGCAGTTGTGGGCGAACAGGCCAGCAGGGGAGGGCAGTTGGGGCCAACCATGCCTGCAGGGGAGGGCAGTTGTGAGGGACCAGGCCTGCAGGCTCCTGGGTGCCTGCGGCTGTCCAGAGGGAGGGAAGCCAAGGTCCCAGGTATCTGCAACTGGCCAGAGGAGGGAATCCTGGGTCCTGGGTGCAGGGCAAGGCAGAGGGGGTTGGGGCAATCAGGCCAGCAGGGGAGCAGTTAGGGGAGATCAGGCCAGTAGTGGAGCAATTAGGAGCAATCAGACAGGCAGAAAGAGATGGTTAGGGGTGATCAGGCAGGTAGGCAGTAGAGGGGTTAGGAACAAGCGGTCCCAGATTATGAGAAGCAGTCGGACAACCCCCAAGGGGTCTTAGATTGGAGAGGGTGCAGGTCGGGCTGAGGAACACCACCCCCCTCCTGTGCACCAATTTCATGCACCAGTCCTCTAATTAGTCAATAATAATCATATATAATAAAAGCCTAATATGTTAAGTACCCGACCATTAGACCATTCGACCAGCTATGATGCACACTGACCACCAGTGGGCAGATGCTCTGACCAGTAGGTTAGCTTGCTGCTGGGGTCTGGCCGATTGGGCCTGGGCAAGACAGGCCAGACACATCCTGGAGCCCTCCTGTGGTCCCTCCCCAGCCCCAATCAGGACTGGGTGAGATGGGCCAGATACACCCTAGAGCCCTCCAAGCAGTCCCTCCTCAGCCAGCCAACTTTCTATGGTCCCTCTCTGGCCAGCCAGCCCCGACTATCCCCAATAGGAACTGGGAAAGATGGGCCAGACACACCCTGGAGCACTCCTGTGGTCCCTCCACAGCCCGATCATGCAACTGTGGGGTCCCTCAGAGAGCCAGTTTTGCCCTGATTACCACAGGCCAGGCTGAGGGACCCCACTGGTGCATGAATGCACCAGGCCTCTAGTAGTGTGATAACTATGTACAGTTCCAAGTTGGTACTGTAGGGAGAACACTTTGTAAAGTGTCTGATTGTCTAACCACTATATGGTATACTTGAAAGTAATAGAAAATAATATTGAATATAAACTGTAATGTCAAATAAAATTTAAATTAAAAAAGAAAGAAAAACATTATAAACTCAACTTTTCTCTAATGCTGTAGCTGCATCCCACAAATGTTGGTATGTTGTATTTTCATTATTCTCTTCAAAATATTTACTAAGTTCCCTTTGATATTTCCATTGACTTGTGGTTATTTAGAATCATGTTATGTAATTTCAAAATGTTTAGGATTTTCCAAACTTTTTTTATTGATTTCTAATTAAATTCAGAGAGATAGACACATCAATGATGAGAATCATTGATCGGCTGCCTTCTGCATGTCCCCTACTGAGGATCAACTCCACAACCCAGGCATGTGCCTTGATCAGAATTAAACCTAGAATCCTTCAGTCCACAGGTCTATGCTCTATCCAGAGAGCTAAACCTGCTAGAGCTAAAGACAGAATTTTTAAAGGGGTAATTTGGTTAAGATGGGGTCATTAAGGTGGAGCCTCAATCAATATAACTATCTCATCTAATAAAAGAGAAACATGCAAATTGACTACACCTTTGCTAAGCATCAAGCCACGCCTGCCAGCCAATTAGAATGACTATATTCAAATTAATCCAACCAAGATGGTGGTGGCAGCCACTGAGCTGGAGTAAGTAGGGTCCCAAGTGTGGTTCTAGGCAAGGACGTGTACCTAAGATGCAGGTGCCTCCTGGCCTGTGCCTTGGTCAAGGTGCATGCAGGAGACAACTAATGGATGTGTTTCTCTTTCTTTTTCCCTCTCTCTTCCACTCGCTCTAAAAAAATCAATGGAAAAAGCAATTTATTTTTAATCCTTGGGTGAGGATTAAAAAACAAACAAAACAAAACAACAACAAAAAGCATCTGACATCTAAGTCTTTAGTTTATATTTTGAGCTAACAGAAATGACTAAATTTTAAAGTTGCCATTAGAGCTACCTTAATAAAGATAAAAAGCAAGATAATAATGGCAATACACATAATAGAAACAATTATGCTAAATGTTTGAAATAAAAGAACGAGCAAAGGGTTGAGGTAAAGAAAAAACGAAAGCAAAAAAAAAAAAAAAAAAAGAAAAGAAAAGAAAAAGGAAGGAACAATTCCAGGAACTCTTTAAGGTTTACTACTACATGTATAATCTATGATTCTACATAATAATCTAAGAAAACTGTAGATGAAATAATTTAGTTTAGAGTTGTAGACTTATCAATTATTTATATATAAATTTCCAGCTTATTGAGATACAATTAGCATATAACATTGTTTAACCTTAAGTTGCACAAGATAATAATTTTATATATATATATATATATATATATATATATATATATATATATGAAATTATTACAATACTAGGATCCTGGTGCACAACATATTGTGCACTGGGGGGGGGGTCCCTCAGTCCAGCCTGTACCCGCCCAACCTGTGGCCTGCCACCCTCCCATCGGCCCCGCCCACTCCACACATCCCTGCCATCACCTTCCCCAAATGCCCTAGCTCACCCTGCCACCTTCACTGCACCCACCTCCATGGTTGCACTGCCGGCCTCCATCTTGCCTGAATTAATTTGCATACAGCCACTCTGATTGGATGGTGGGCGTGGCTTAGGCATCCCATAGAAAAGGTCAATTTCAATATTACACTTTTATTACAGTAGATGAGAGCTCTTAAGGTATATACTCTCTCAGCAACTTTTAAATATGCAAACCACTATTGTTAACTATAGTGGACATGCTGTACATCTGTACATTGTATCCCCAGGATTTATTTATCCTATAATTTGAAAATGGTATTTTTTAATCAGCTTTATCCATTTCCCCCACCTGCACCACCCACTTCTGATAAGTAATCTGCTCTCTGTTTCTATGACTTTGTGGGGTTTTTTAAAATATATATATACTTTTTTTTGCATATTTTTTTCTGTTTTAATTTTTATTTTATTTTTTTATTTAATTACATAAAGTATTACAAAGATTAGTACAAATATCTCTTTTTTCCCCTGCCCTTCCCCCAGCCTCCCCTTCCCCCCAGTGATTTGTGGCCTTTGGTTATGCTTAAATGCATGCATAAAAGTCCTTTGGTTGTTCTATTACCCCCCCCAATCCCCCCTCCATCCTTGTTGCTTTAATTTGACAGATTGTTTGATACTGTCCTGCCTCTGAATCTGTTTTTGTTCACCAAGAGGAAGGAGAAGGATAGAGAGTTAGAAACATTGATGAGAGAGAAACATCAATCAGCTGCCTTCTGCACACCCCCTACTGGGGATGTGCTCACAACCAAGGGTCCCTTGGCCAGAATCAAACCTGGGACCCCTCAGTCCCCAGGCCGATGCTCTACCCACTGAGCCAAACCGGTTAGGGCATATGAGTGGTTTTTTTTTTTAGATTCCACACATATGTAAGATTATGCAATATTAGTCTTTCTCTGTCTGACTTATTTCCCTTAGCATAATACCCTCAAGGACCATGCATGTTGTCACAAATGGTAGGATATCCTTTTTTACTGGCTGAATTATATATATGTTAATTTTATTTATCCATGCATCTGTCAATGGACACAAGTTGTTCCCATATCTTGGCAGTTACAAATGATGCTGAAATGGACATGGGGATACAAATTTCTCTTTGAATTAGTGATTTTGTTTCCTTCTAAATATATACCAGAAGTAAAATTACTGCATCATATGGTAGTGCTGTTTTTAATTATTTGAGGAACCTCCATACTGTTTTCCACAGTGGTTGCACCAATTACATTTATAGACTTATTGAGAAATTAAAATTCACAGTGAACATAATTTTTGTTGGCTGAAGGTGATCATGGGTGACTTATGAAATTTTCACTGTTATCGAGATAATTTGATGTCATATAGTCACTTGAACAGAAAATTTAATCTTTTTCCTGTGCTCCTTGCTCCCTACAACATTTCAAAACATTTACCTAGTAAATCATCCAAAGAAATACTTATATATTTCAGGCAGGGTGTTTAATTAGCACATGGCTGAAAATATTATTTTCATTAACAAGAAATTCTCTTCCTCTTCAAACTTAGCTAGGATGCATTTAGAAAGTTCTTCTGGATGTGGATTTCAAAATAATTTGTCCTGGGGAAACTGTCAAGTATTTTTTGAGAGAAATTGAATAAGCAATTTATTTTAAATGCACACAGACATTTTCCCCAATTAATGTCTGCTGTCTGGAAGTGCTATGCAGCTCAAGGAGTTGACTTCACTGTACTATTTTATGTTTGAATACCTTAATCAAACTATCTGTCATAATGGTAGAATGTCATCTGAAATCCTTATTCATGATATAATTGTTATTAAATCCTAGAAACAAATTCAAAATGTATTAAGGATATGACTTTACATTATTTAAAAAGAGGGTGACCAGCCAGTGTGGCTCAGTAGTTGAGGGTTGACCCTTGAACCGGGAGGTCACAGTTTGATTCCAGGTCACAGCACATGCCCAGGTTGTAGGGGGCGTACAGGAGGCAGCAAATCAATGATTCTCTCTCATCATTGATGTTTCTATAGCTCTCTCGCTC
Organism: Murina feae; assembly: GCA_004026665.1. Taxonomy (NCBI): domain Eukaryota; kingdom Metazoa; phylum Chordata; class Mammalia; order Chiroptera; family Vespertilionidae; genus Murina; species Murina feae. Next base: position 2,771 of record PVJC01026949.1, on the reverse strand, counting down.
TCTCTCTTCCTTCCTGTCTCTTAAGTCAATTTTAGAAACATTTTTAAAAAGAGGGTAATTAATAGGTTTAAATCCTTCTAGGAAGTATCTATGTAATGCCATTTTTGTCAAAGCTTCTTTTTTATAGGAGCTTATACTGAATTATGCATGACAAAAACAGGATTTGTAGAGGAAATCAGATTAAAATATGTCTTACAAGAATTAGATTTTCTACTCTATGTTTTTATGTTAGATTTTATAAATAATTAATGAGAACAATGCTTCCTAATGGCAGTTACCTAATTGATCCAACACATTTATTACAGACATCATTATTTGGATTAAAACATGAATCCAATCAATGCCTTATATGTACCAGACATTGTTATGTATTGAACAGGCAGAAAAAGTCATAAACATAATTTAACTCATAGTCTGACAACATGGTTTGTTAAGTATAAGTAAACAACTACAGTATACAGTGTATAAAAGCTAGAGTAAGGTACATAGAACAGGTACCTAGCCTAAATTATAGAAAGTAATACCTAATCTGAAAACTAAGAGGTGGTGAGATTCAACCATGTGTGTGTGTGTGTGTGTGTGTGTGTTGTTATAGTTACATAGTTGTAACTATATAGTCATAGACCATTATAGTTATGTAATTGTGATATATATATATATATATATATATATATATATATATATCCTATCTAATAAAAGAGTAATATGCAAATTGACCATCACAATATGGCTTCCCCCATGTGGTCAAAGATGGCCGCCACAAGATGGCCAGCAAGGGAGGGCAGTTGGGAGGGACCCAGGCCTGCAGGGGAGGACAGTTGTGGGGGACTCAGGCCTGCATGGGAGAACACTTAGGGGGGACCAGGCCTGCAGGGGAGGACAGTTGGGGGGAACTATTCTGGAAGGAGGAGGGCAGTTAAGGGCAATCAGGCCGGCACAGGAGCAGTGAGGCGTTGACCAGGCTGGCAGGGGAGTGGTTAGGGGCAATCGGCAGGCGAGAGGTCAGGAGCCAGCAGTCCTGGATTGTGAAAGGGATGTCCGACTGGTGGGATTGGACCTAAACGGGCAGTCGGACATCTCTCAAGGGGTCCCAGATTGGAAAGGGTGCAGGTTGGGCTATGGGACACCACCCCCAACCCCCTCCCACTTCATGCATGAATTTCTTGCACTGGGCCCCTCTGGTATATATATATATATTATGTGTGTGTATGTATGTAGATAGAGGAAGAGCAGGAATTCATTTTCATATAGGTAAATATCAACCCTACTTATCAAGATAAGTTAGAATTTGCTGCAGTAAAAAATTATCTCAAAATTTTAGTGCTTAAAACCACAAAAATTTATTTTTCATTCATAGTACAGTGTGGACTGCCAAAGGCTATTGTTCATTGTAATTACTCAGGACTTGTTCTAACAGAGATACTCCTCAACACATGCTTTCACAATTGCTGCAGTAAAGGAAGAACTGGGCTGGAGAGTTGATTTTCAGCTTAATAGTGACATGTGTCATGTCCATTCATATTTGATTAGCCACAGCAAGTCACATGGCTTTATAACTCAAGGGGAAGGGCAAGTGAAGTCCTACCATAAGCCAGATCTTAAAGAACTTAATAACATGAACAGTAGTATTGACAGTAGTTCACTGATATCAAACATATTCTTTTTAATTAAGGTATAGTTGACATACAAAATTATATTGGTTTCAGGTGTACAATGTGTTCTCTATATTTTATTCAATATTAGATGACCACATCAGAAATCAGAAAGAAATGATAGTTCTACTGAATCTTAAAATTATTTTCACTTTCTACTATTTGGCACATTCAGGGAACAGTATATATTATGAGGGAAAGGTTAGACTGGGGATCAAAAAATAGAGGTTTTAATACTGGTTCTCTCACACATTTTCTGGATATCTTCAAGGAACTCAGTTATACTCCACAGCTAGTAAAGGAAAACTTTCAATGATGATTATTTTCTACATTATATGGGAAATGTTACATATTCTGAGTTTGCTTCTGGGCATATTCATAAAAGAATTCAAAATACACCAGATTATTGGTGTACCTTGATAAAATTAAACGTGAAAATTGTAATCTATACATGTCAGGAAACTCATTTGTTACATATTCTTATACTTTCTTCTTTTAAGGTAAATTTGAAGCATGAAAATGTAAGCTAGTTTCACTTATGAGTATTTTTAGTCTTTAAACGCAATGATACACAAACAGTATTCTGTTTTTTCCAGTAAATCATATATTTTGTATTATGATATATGAAAAAATATTCTTATTTAGTTGATTACATAAACATCTCTATGTATCAAAGTTAGAATATGTGAAAACAGCAGAGATTAATTTAATTAATGCATTCTTAATTTAAATTTAATATAAAAATATCCATAGGGTATCCATAGGGAGTGAGAAGCTTTGTAGACAGGCTCTCCAGAGAGACGATCCAGAATTAATAAAAATTATAATACAACAGACATTGCCTGGGTTGGGTGTTCATGCCGTAGGCAACCCGATTAACAATTCTCTCTCATCATTGATGTTTCTATCTCTCTCTCCCTCTCTCTTCCTCTCTGAAATCAACACACACACACACACACACACACACACACACACACACACACACACACTAGTGGCCCAGTGCACAAAATTCGTGCACATTAAAAGGGGATTAATTAGAGGAAATATTTTAATATTGCTATTTGCCCTTTCTCTATAATAGAAGTGTCAGAGATTAAAGAAAATTAGTAAAACGTATAT
>PVJC01026948.1:0-23616 GCA_004026665.1 Murina feae | reverse complement strand
GCGCCTGGCAGACTGGGGCCATCATAGGACATCCACTGAGGGGTCCCAGACTGTGAGAGGGGGCAGGCCGGGCTGAGGGACTCCCTCCACCCCGAGTGCACAAATTTTTGTGCACCGGGCCCCTAGTGTGGGTATATTTGCTGTTCCATTGATCTATGTGTCTGTCTTTTCACCAATACACTGTCTTAATTATTGTACTTCAGCTTACTTTTCTTCTATTGTTATAGTTCCGCGATGGTGTTATACATTAAATATCCAAGACGGAGAAGCCACATGCTATTCGCCGAGGGGAGGGAATTATCACAGCAGCTTGGGCACTCGTTGTGAGCTCTCCTGTGACCGGGGTTTTCGACTGATTGGGAGAAGGTCGGTGCAATGCTTGCCAAGCCGCCGCTGGTCTGGAACTGCCTATTGCAGACGTAAGTGGTGCGTGTGCAGATGCTGATATGTATATATGAGAGAATCCAGCAAGCCAACCACTGAGTGTATATGCCCGGAGGTGTTACTATGCCCTCTGTCAAGTGAAATTAAGAATTTATCACAGGCACCCAAAATGGTCTTTCTCCATCCTAACATTTTAGCTCATTTTCTCTCCCTGTGTTTATTTCCCAATTAACATGAGCATTTAAATAGCAACCAGCTCTTCAGGCTCGGGGAAGCAAAGGAGTGCATGTAAGACTTGGACTTGGGGCTTATGTGGACCTAGGCCTTCTTTTGGCACTCTTAAGGATGTGTGGTCTCAGACTCTTTCCCACACTGCTATTCTTCCTGGCCTAAGGTCTTAGGAGGCCTTGGCAGTGAAGGTATGAAACATCTGTTATTCCTCATTTTCTTCGTAAAGCCACAGAAAATCCTTAGGCTAGTATGTGGGGGTGCTAATACACACACCTTCCAAACCATGTTCCTCTCAGCTCCCAAATCTCTATCTTATTCCAGTGCTACAGGCTACCCTTTTTAGCAGCTGAGCTTTGTCTGTCTATATATCTATCTCTGAATGCCATTTGAAGGACACCCATGTGTGCAGGGCTCTGTATTGGTTGTTTCAGGAGCTTACTCAATTCACAATTTCTCCCAGGCAGCTTATAGACTAATGGATAGGAACAAAAATATGTGCACCTGAAGGCAGTGTGACCAGACACAGAGTGCTGAGCATTCAGAGAGATATTGAGTTAGTCAGAAAAGATGCTGTAGAGGAGGAAAGCTTTATAGTCAGAAATAAGGAAGCCACTACACCCCTTTAGATGACCATAATTAATTTTTTAAGAGTTGGATGCCATTATTTACAAAATAAATTAGAATTAGCCTAACAAACTAAAATAATATGTCTATAAATGAACATAAAACCAGTTAAAAGAGTGGAGATGTACACATTTCCAGGTGCCTAGAATGACTTAATTACTATATTTGAAGAGTGAATCTGACTTTGACCTTTCTCATAAGTGACATAAGGGCAAATGCTTTGGATGTATCATTTTCACTGTCACATAATACTAAAAAAACAAATTCATCTGCAAATTCAAACTTTTTTTCTTGGCCCTGATTTCAAGGAAGTGATTTTTGCATGCAGGATACTAAAAAACATAAAAGGCAATAATCTTCAAGTCTGGTTTGACCAAGAAGCAAAATGAACATAGCTTATGGGGTCTTTTTAAAATATATTTTATTGATTTTTTACAGAGAGGAAGGGAGAGGGACAGAGAGTTAGAAACATCGATGGGAGAGAAACATTGATCAGCTGCCTCTTGCACACCCCCTACTGGGGATATGCCTGCAACCAAGGTACATGCTCTTAACGGGAATCGAATCTGGGACCTTTCAGTCCCCAGGCTGACGCTCTATCCACTGAGCCAAACCGGTCAGGCAGCTTATAGAGACTTTATTCAAAGCTCCAGTAATTGAATTTATGTAGGGTTAGAACTTAGAAATGTAAAGAAATGTGTGGCTTGCCCACCTCTTTCAAGTATCAGGTATCTCAAGCTAGGCTTTGGTAAGCATAGGCTCACAATCAACTCATGATAGCAGTCTCCACTTCTGGCACATGTGGTATCTACAGCATATGGATTCTCCCTTTAGCCAAAGTTGGCCCTCCAGGCACTGGCCTAACTTGTCTTCTCACCTGGTGAGAGGGCCAACCTACTTTCACATGTAAGTGGGCCTCAGCTGAGGAGTGCTTGTGGCAATACCAAAACTATCGATATACTAGAGGCCCAGTGCAAGAAATTTGTGCATGGGGAGGGGGGAGGGTCCCTTCAGCCCAGCCTGCACACTCTCCAATCCAGGACCCCTTAGGGGATGTCCTGCTGGTTTAGGCCTGATCCTCGGAATTAGGCCTAAACCAGCAGTCAGACATCCCTCTCATAATCGTGGACTGCTGCTCATAACTGCTCACTTGCCTGCCTGCCTGATTGCCCCTAACTGCCCCCTGTGCAAGCCTGATCACCCCTAACTCCCTAACTGCCTCTGCCTGACGGCCTGATTGCCCCTCACTGCCCTCCCTGCCAGCCTGGTTGCCCCTAGCTGCCTCTGTCTGCTGGCCTGATTGCCCCCAATTGCCCCCCCCTGCTGGCCTGGTCACCCATGCAGCCTGCTGTTAAGTCATTTGGTTGCCCCTCACTGCCCCCCCACCTGCCTGGTCACCCCATGCAGCCTGCTGCTCAATCGTTTGGTCATTCCTTACTAACTCCACTGCCAGCCTGGTTGCCCCATGCAGCCTGTTCGGTTGTCCATTCAGTTGCAGTGGTTGCTTAGGCTTTTATACAGATAGATATAAAAGCCTAATATGCAAATTGTCCCCTTGGGAATTCAACCTGGAGACCGGGAGTTTAATCATTCACTATGAAGTGCACTGACAACTAGGGAGTGGCACAGAATGAAGGAAGATCCTGGCCGGCAGCCAGCAGCCAGGGAAGAAAGGCCCTGGCTAGCATCTGGAAGGAAGGCCCCAGATGGCAGCCAGAAGGCCCTGATCAGCCCTGATCACCGGCCAGGCCTAGGGACCATACCCATGCAAGAATTTCATGCACTGGGCCTCTAGTATTCAAAAAGGAGCTTTGAATTTGCTCAAGGATACTTACCATTTGAGGAATAAGAGGTAAAAATGAATAGTAGCTGAAGCCCTAAATGAGCCCAGACATTTATATGATTATCCTTTTTATAAAGTTCTATGAAGCATCCTTATTTAAAAAAATTATATTTTATTGATTTCAGAGAGGAAGGGAAAGGAGAGCTAGAGAGATAGAAACATCAATGATGAGAAAGAATCATTGATCAGCTGCCTCCTGCACGCCCACTACTAGGGGTCAAGCCCACAACCCAGGCATGTACCCTGGCTGGGAATTGAACTGTGACCTCCTGGTTCATAGATTGAAGCTCAACCACTGAGCCACACCAGCTAGGATGAAATATCCACATTTTAGTGGTGAAAACACTGAGACTCAGAGAGATGAGGTAACTGCAAGTCAGAGAGCTTGTAATGGGTGGAGCTGGGATCTAAACTCAGGTGTGATTCTCAAGTCCATTCACTTGGACAAGTAATTTACTTCTTTGACAAACACCCCTCCCCAGCACTACTGTACCTTACAATCTTATATAATAAAAGCCTAATATGTTAAGTGTCCAGTCCACCAGTCGGCCATTCAATCAGTCAAAGCCTAATCTTCTAATGATATGCTAAGGCCACTCAACCACTCGCTATGATCTACACAGACCACCATGGGGCAGACAGTCAACCAGTCTCTATGACGTACACTGACCACCAGGGGGCAGATGCTCCAACTGGTAGGTTAGCTTGCTGCTGGAGTTCGTCCAATCAGGACTGAGTAAGATGGGCCAGACTACTCTGGAACCCTCTTGGGATTCCTCCTCTGCTGTCCAATCTTCTGCATCTCTCCCCGGGGCTGGTCATGCATCGTGGAGTCCCTCACCTTTGCCTGAACCATCCCGCAATCCAGGATCCCTTGGGGGTTGTTGGAGAGCCAGTTTCGGCCTCATCCATAGGCCAGGCCGAGGGACTCCACTGGTACATGAATTTGTGCACTGGGCCTATAGTATAAAAATAAGAAAGCAATTAGTAAAAAGAGCCAATTAGGCACAAAAATGTAAGGGCAGTTTGGGATAGGGTTTTTATATTTTATGCTATCTCTGATATGGTTCTCCTTGTGCTAGATGCCATCACTTTCAGATAGTCCCATAGGCCACTGAGCTTTCTACTTGGTTTTCTCTTAGAGATGAGATGCCACGCATTGCCATTCATTACAAGTGGCACCTACACCTGCACAAATGGGGTGCTTCTTGACTCCCGTTGTGACTACAGCTGTTCCAGTGGCTACCACCTGGAAGGTGACCGCAGTAGAATCTGTATGGAAGATGGTCAATGGAGTGGAGGCGAGCCTGTATGTGTAGGTAAATGTTGGTTTGCTCCCAGTGGTCCTGCTGCAAAGAGTCACCTTGGTATTGTATCCACAAAGGATGTGGAATCCTTATAGCAGAAGGCTTTTCTGCTTGCTATGAGGATGGCACTCTGGACACATGCTTAAAGAAGTGATAATTTCCCCTGCAACTGGTGTTTTCCCCCAATTTCATTAAGCATCTTGAATAGAGAGTATATCTTTTACCTACCCAGTGGTGAGATATTACTTCTATGGGTTCCCTTCAGGGAAAGCAGGGGGCCTATGAGTCAGCACCTAATTTCTGACTTTGGCAGACATAGATCCCCCCAAGATCCGTTGTCCTCACTCACGTGAAAAAATGGCAGAGCCGGAGAAACTGACTGCTCGAGTATACTGGGACCCACCTTTGGTGAAAGATTCTGCTGATGGCACCATCACCAGGTGAGTAATAGATGCCCCTTATGCCTCCCAGCAGCTTCTCCCAGGCTCTCAGGCTGAGACTACCGTGATGATGTGCCCCTGATCCTAAGAGTCTCTTTCATTAGTGATTATTTCACTCTGTCCATGTAGGGTGACACTTCGGGGCCCTGAGCCTGGTTCTCACTTTCCCGAAGGAGAACATGTAATTCGTTACACTGCCTATGACAGAGCCTACAACCGGGCCAGCTGCAAGTTCATTGTGAAAGTACAAGGTTTGTCCAAAGGAAGTCTCCCATTTCCACATTGTTCATTATTCCTGCTCTGCCCTGACCCAGTAGATGCTCACCACAACCCTCTCTTTTCTATGCCTGAAACAGACACTCATGGGAGAGGGGAAAAACAAGTTCACTAAAAAGGGTTATTAAGAAAGCCTGCATGATATTGTGCATACATATGTTTCAGAAACCCTGACCCCCCCCCCCAAACAGGATTTTCTCATTCTCCCAAATCTAGATAAAATTCACACAGATATTCTGTATCCCTTTTCTTGGCCTTCTAATCATCAAATCTAATCAACCTGCATCCTCAGTCTTTCACCTTTGCTAAAATTGGTGGTGTTGCATGCCTGATTTTACGCCTTTGTTTAGTGTTGTTTCATTTTGCTTTTTCATTATTAATATAATTTATACTCAGTTTTGAACATGTTGGAAATATAGAAATATACAAAGGGAAAAATATATTACCCCTCTGTCTAGAAGCAACCTTTTAGCACTTTCTTTCCAATCTTTTATCTACACATACTTTAAAAAACATATAGTTGAAATCATACTGTATATCCAATCTTAGATTACCCTTTTCATTTAACACAAATAATTTCCCATGTCCTTTAAAAATTCTTCAGAAATATTTTAATGACACCATAATAATCTACTTCTAGTAATATACTTTGCTTAATATTTCTCCAACTGATGGATATTTCTTTTTCTATTTATTTTTAATATTAAAAGTAATTTTATAAGATGATCATTCTTATGTAGGGTGTCTACAAAGTCTGAAAATAAAAATGGCAATATTTATTTTACAGAATGATGACTATATGTATATTCACCTGTCCTTCCAGATTTTTTGAACACCTTTGTCTACATTTCATATTTCATTCCTTAAGAAAATTCAGCCTTTATCCTCAGTCATTGTAAATATGAAGAAGTCATTCATTCTGATCATCCTAGGATTCCTGATCTAGAAAACCCAGAATGAGCACCCTCTTAACCTTTTTTTTTTTTCTTAAAAGAGATACCATAGTCACTAACTTGAACTTCTCACTGACAGTGAGACGTTGCCCATCACTGAAACCACCACAGCATGGCTACCTCACCTGCACCTCAGCTGGGAACAACTATGGTGCCACCTGTGAATATCACTGTGATGGAGGTTATGAGCGCCAAGGGACTCCCTCCCGAGTCTGCCAGTCCAGCCGCCAGTGGTCAGGATCACTGCCCATCTGTGCTCGTGAGTGAAACCAGGAAATGAGGAGAGTGAATATATTGATCAGGGCTACTTTGGAGGATCTCCAAATGTGTATAGCACAGGGATTCAGTAGTAATGTATGTGATATGGAAATGGGAGGGGTGTTCTAAAATGTGTTTATTTTAAGGGCTAATGTTATCCTTCGGAACAGTCCTACTCCAAGATGAAGGGTTTAAAATTTCCAAGTGTTCTTTCAGGATTTCCCCCCAAGGAAAGTGAGAAACAACCAAAAAGGGTTATCTTGAAATACTGGACTCCCTAAAGATATTGTTACCCATGCTGGGGTGAAGGAGAAGGCCATACTCTGACTGGCCATCTGCTTCTGCCCTAGCTATGAAGATTAATGTTAATGTCAACTCAGCCGCTGGCCTTCTGGATCAGTTCTATGACAAACAACGCCTCCTCATCATCTCAGCTCCTGATTCCTCCAACCGATATTACAAAATGCAGATCTCTATGCTACAGGTGAGGCCTAATCTCCTAATTCAGGTTTACCTTCTTTATACACCCCCTAACCCCACCCCATTATTCCCTTACCTCTTCCAAATCAGAGTTGCTTTTTCTACAGCACAAACTCTATTTCCTCAAACTCTTTATGGACATTTGACCAATTTTACTCTAGACAAATTTATCACACTTTAAAAACTCCTATGTTTTTACTAAAAAGGCAGTGAGGACCCTGGAATGGTGGGTATGACTTACAGGAGGCTTGGTAAGGGTAGGAAGGGATTGTGGGGGAGCACTGTAGAGAGACTTGTAAAATAAGTATGACTAAATGTAAATGTTGGGATGAAATTATGTTTATGTTTTCAAGGAATAATAGCATTAACAAATACTTATACGGTAAGTGCTAGATATGTACCAGGTATATGTGTTTTACATATATTCATTTAATTCTCAAAACAACCCTTGAGTGGTAGGAACTATTACTATCCTCATTTTAAAGGTAAGGAAACTGAGGCATAGAGAGGTTAAAAATTTGCCCAATATCGCTAGCTAGTAAGTGACTGGGCCAGGATTGAACTCAGTCTGACTTGAGGATCTGTGCTCTTAACCAATACTTATAACAGAAGAGAAATATCTCAAAGTAAAATGAGGGAATTGCACAATGATTTTTAACACACTGAGATACCTAGCCAAAGGCACTTATGGGGAAGGAAAGGTGAATAGTACAGAATAGATATGAACATTGGGATTTATAAAGAAAATAGACTAGGTTCTTGAAGAGAACTCAGGGTATGACGACAAGACTAAGAGAACCAGCTCTAAGGACCTGCAAAGGTGTTTTCTAAAGGTTGAATCTTACAAGTTGCCAAGAAGCCCATGATGAAAACAGCTTTATAAAAATCATGACCCTGAATATATAGACCAATAAGGACCAAGTTCCTCCAGGGATTCCCCCTCCCCCCCCCAAAAAAAGGCAATCAAAGGCAATATCTCAGCTTGAACAGAAAGCAAGTACAAGAACTGGAACCAGCCAATAAGGACAGTGATTCTGAAAGTCAGCACTAGAGGAGTAGCTCAAAGATTAGACAAGGGGTTGGGCACCAGGGAGTGTTCACTGAGGCTTTAAACCTCACCCCAAGTAACTGGCTCAGAGATAACCTGGCAAGGCAATGCAGGACAAAGAGCCAGGGTAGAATTACAGGGTGTACTGCCTGGTGTGAGGAAGGCAGCAAAGGGTAATGAGAAGAATGCTGGCACTATTTCTGAGAAATCCTGGAGACAGAGATTGTAGCCTAGTGGTAAGGAACACACACTTGGGTAGGCAGTAGCAGCCCTAAGTTTAAATCTTGGCTAAGAATTTTACTGTCATGCAAGTTTGAGCAAGCTACTTTTTTACTCTACAGAATATCACCTGCCTTGTTAGGGGTAAGTTAGACTATGCCTGCAAAGCATTAGGTAGGTGTATTCAGTAAATAATAGCCATTATTATCATATCACAATAGCTATCCATTAAGAACCTATATGGCTTCTAAACTAATAAAAGAGTAATATGCAAATTAGCCCTCACTCTGTTACACCCACAAGCCATGCCCACAATCCATGTCCACCAACCAATCAGGAGCAAATATGCAAGTTAACTCAACTAAGATGGTGGCAGCCACAGAGCTGGAGTTGCGCCAGGCAATGGAGGAAGCCAGGGCCGTGCGGGCCCTGAGCTCTACCCAAGGCTACAAAGTTTCAATTATAGAAGATAAACAAACCTCAGATACCTGCTGGGCTGGGACCTTGGGTTGCCAGGGGCAACCCAGGCTTCGAGTGGGGGGGTGGGGAAAGGGGAGACCAAGGCAATAAAGTTTCAATTATAGAAGTTAAATAAATCCCAGATACCTGCTTCCAGCCAGGCACCCCAGTAGGGACCTGAACCCTGAAGGGACTGTGGGCAGCCTGAAAACAGCCCTCAGCCCCTCACCCAGGCTGGCCACACCCCCATGGGGTGAGGGTCCCCACTGGGGGGGCTTGGCAAGCCTGAAAACAGCCATCAGCCCCTCACCCAGGCTGGCCAGGCATGCCAGCAGGTGGACATCTCCTGAGGGGTCCCAGACTACGAGAGGGCACAGGCCAGGCTAAGGGACCCCCCCAAGTACACAAATTTTTGTGCACTGGGCCTCTAGTTGTAATATAAATAACTTATGGTGACTATAGTTAATAACACTTCATTGTACTAGTATATTTTAAAGTTGCTAATAGAATAGAGCTTAACATTCTTATTACAAGAAAAAAATTTATAACTATGTATGGTGATAGATGTTAACTAGACATCTTGTCATCATTCATAATATATACAAATATTGAACGATTATGTGGTATACTTGAAATTAATATATGTCAATTAATATCTCAATTTTAAAAAAGAACCTATGTAGTTTAAAACCTATAAAAAAATGAAGGAAGTAGGGATTGTGTTCCTAAATTTATAAATTATATTTCTCTTTTCTATCCCACATGTTATAACCAGCTTCATACACTTAATTAGAATAAAGAAAACACTGTTAGGACAAGTAAATCAAGAATGACAGAGGGAAGAGGTTGTAGACCTCATCATGTGATGGTTGGGAGAGAAGACCCTCCTTTCCCACACTGCCTCACTGTGGTCCCTGGAAGAATCAGCTAAGTAGTCTTAGGTTTGAGTCTGAGACCCTATTCCATAAAATCTTCTCTCCCCTCCCAGCAATCCACCTGTGGACTGGACCTGCGGCATGTGACCATCATTGAGCTGGTGGGTCAGCCACCTCAGGAGGTGGGGCGCATCAGGGAGCAACAGCTATCAGCCAACATCATCGAGGAGCTCAGGTCCAAGCTGAAGGGCCACAGGGAAGGGGTGGGCAGAAACCCTAGGTGAAACACTAGCAACAGGGGGGTGTGGGAGAATAAATTATACTTGGGGCACTACCGTGTTTGAACTCTTTGGGTACATTAATAAGATCAGAGAGTGGCCATATATCAGAATCAAATGGAGTGGGGCTTAAAATACAGAGTACCAGGCCCCATCCCAAACCATCTCAGGACTGTGCTTTTTTTTCAATAAGGCATATCCCCTGACTCTGAAGTACAGCCAGAGCTGAGTCACAGGCCCAAACATGACTCAGCTAGGCCTCTGATCCTGTTGCCTCTTGGCCTTATCTCTTAAACTTGGGTCTCTAATAGGCAGTGAAATCTGAATCATATCTATCTGCCCTTGGGGGAAGAACAAATGATTGGTGACAGGCGATAGAAGTTGACTTTCCTCATTACCTATCCATTATCACCCTTCCAATGCCTCCACATATACTCAGAGCCAATAAAGCCACGACTCCTCTCTTCTCTAGATACACTACCTGCCTCTGGGTCTCATTCTCCGTAGGGACAGAAAGATTCAGTCCCAGGTAGAGAAGAGGCTGTGAAAACTCAGAGGAAGGAAACTGTAGACTTGCAGCTACAGGTGAATTGATCTACCTATGAGCTATCTTGTATGGCTGTGTAAGTATGCCCAGCTCAATTCTAGAAAACACTAGTCTACAAAGCACTGTGACTGGTGCTCCTTGGACTTATTCTATGCAGCCCACATTACTATATGAGAGAAACATCACCTAGTAATAATGTGACTGCTCCATCTGTGGTGAGGAAGGGACAGCTTAGCAGAGCCAAACATACAAGGTCAGCAAGTGCAGGGTCAGAGCAGAGAAAAACAAAGAGTTTTGAGGTAGGTAGTAGAAAGGATGGGGACAAGGACTCAGTTGGGGAAGGAATTAGTCCATCAGTGGAGCTACAAAAGGTCAAAGGTTAATACAGCCTAATGGAATGAAGCCCAGCTAAGATCTCACACCTCCCTGAACTCTCCTCTTTCTAGGCAATTCCAGCGCCTCACTCGCTCCTACTTCAACATGGTGTTGATTGACAAGCAGGGAATTGACCGGGAACGCTATATGGAACCTGTTACCCCGGAGGAAATCTTCACATTCATTGATGACTACCTACTGAGCAATCAGGAGCTGACCCAGCGTCGGGAACAAAGGGATGTATGCGAGTAAACTTGAGCCAGGGCATGGTTGAGGTCAAAGGAAAAGCTCCCCTAGTTGGCTGAAACCAGGGTCTAATCAAAGGAGGAAATGGTTTCCCATAATTCTAGGGACAGGACTCTGAGGTAGATGAGGTTCACCAATCTTGGGACATTTTCAGGAACCTTTTCAGGGCTGCATAATAGTTTTCCTAAGCAAATCTCTGCTTTAGGTAGCACTGGAGGAGCATAAGAAGCTATGTAAGGACAGAAGAGGCCCTGGGCAGTGGGTTGGTGGTAGGTTTTCCTTTCTTAACCTGGGCTTCTCCCAGCTCTTCAAAATTTTCTAGATAAGTAAGTCCTAAATTCATTCACTAACTGGCTGTGGGTTTTGTGTGGTGTTTTTTGTTGTTTTGTTTTGTTTTTTACATTAGTAAGCGTTTAATAACATTGTCATTTTTAAAGCCACTATTCTTTGTGACTCCTTTCTATATTTGGGGCTTACCAGTATACACAAACATTTAAATTAGTACTTTGAAACAACAAGTTTGAAGTTGTTTGTGTTGCAACATGTATAACGTGTTTTCTTGAAGGGCCATCTGGATTAGATGGACTGCCAGGTTTTAAGGGGAAACCTGGTGACACCAGACTACCTTGCACCCAGCACAATGATGAGAGGCTTTATTTTCAACTGGTATAGTCAAACCACCGCAATTCCTTCCTGTCCTGAAGGAACAAAGCCACTCTATCGTGGGTTTTCCCTTCTTTTTGTTCAAGGAAATGAACAAGCTCATGGACAAGATCTGGGTAATGCCCCAGCCCCAGTCAGTTCCCAGTTACTTTGTTCCAAGTTCAGATTGTAAATATTTTATGGCATGGCGTTCTTCTCTCTGAAATTAAGTATAAACAACCTTGGGCATTTTACAGCACTTTTTAAAAGACAGTAAACAAAACATTGGCTTCATGTCTAATTTTTCTTTTGGAATGTAAAATCTTTTTAATTAAAGTATAATTGATATACAGCATAATATTAGTTTTAGGTGTATAACATAGTTAGGTTTCACATTTATTCACCTTGCAAAGTGATCACCACAAAAAGTCCACTAACTATCCTATATAATAAAGAGAGAATGTGCAAATTGGCCATCACTCCACCATAAAGATGGTGGTGCCCATAGCAGAGGCAGGGGTTTCCATAACACAAGATGGCTGCACCCACAGTGAAGGCTGAGTTCCTGTAATGAACCTTAACAAGCAATCAACAGGGACTTTAGGCTATGCCCTACCGGGTCCCTGTGGGGCTTGACAGGGGACCTCAGGCTGTGCCCCCATCCCTGGCACCAGGCCAGGGGATCTCAGGCCACACCCCCACCTGGCAGGGCTTGATGGGGGATCTCAGGGCATACACCTGCCCTGGCACCAGGCCAGAGAACCTACAACCGCCCCCCCTACCCTGGCACCAGGCCTGGAGACCTGAGGGCATGCCCCCACCTAGTGGGGCTTGACAAGGGACCTCAGGCCACACCCTCTGCCTGGCAGGGCTTGATGGAGAACCTCAAGGTGTGTCCCCAGCCTCAGTGCTGGGCCAGGGAACCATAGGCTTCTCCCCTCACCCCGGGCCAGGGGACCTCAGGCCACTTCCCCCACCCAGCAGGGTTTGACAGGGGACCTAAAGGTGCATCCCCCTCCTGGTGGGGCTTGACAGAGGACCTGAGGCTGCACTCCTCCCACCCAGTGGGGCTTGACAGGGGACCTCAAGGCACGCCTCCCTGCCCTGGCCTGGGCTGGGGGACCTCAAGCCTCATTTCCTACCCTGGTGCTGGGCCAGGGAACCTGAGGCTGCACCCCCTGCCCCACGGGGCTTGACAAGAGTGAGACTGGCCAGGTCTGGATCTAGCCAATGTGGGGGGAGAAGCTGAGTTTGAGTCTCACACAATTTTGAGGTGCATGTGGGTGGGCAGGAACTTGACTTTGGGTCCCATGGTACTCCCCAGACTCTGACAGGAGGAAGGTTTTTATACACATTTTACTAATTTTCTTTCGTCTCTGACACTTCTATTATAGAGAAAGGGCAAGTAGCAATATTAACACATTTTTTTGCAGGAAACGAGTAAAATCAGATCCACCAGGGAGGCTGTCAATGGACATGAGGAAACATACATTGGAACCTCTAGTTGGAACCGGCAAAAATAAAAATGTTTTACGTCGTTGTCGCTCATAAACTACACAGTGAAATGTGATACATGTACAAGTTTTGTAATGTACCCCTGCACAAAGGAAAGTGCTTTGAACGCTACCACACAGTGAAGCACGTGATTTGGTGGGAAAATGCCCGATTACAAAGTGTCAAAATATTTCCTCTAATTAATCCCCCCCTCTTTTAAATATATATCTTATTAATATTTTACAGAGAGGAAGGGAGAGGGATAGAGAGTCAGAAACATCGATGACAGAGAAACATCAATCAGCTGCCTCCTGCACAGCCCCCCCTCCCCCACTGGGGATGTGCCTGCAACCAAGGTACATGCCCTTGACTGGAATCGAACCTGGGACCCCCCACTCCACAGGCTGACACTCCATCCACTGAGCCAAACCAGTTAGGGCTAATTAATCCCCTTTTAATGTGCATGAATTTTGTGCACCGGGCCACTAGTCCTATATAATAAAGAGGTAATATGCAAATTAACCTTTATGCCCTCACAAGATGGTTGCCTATGACCAGGTCAGCAGGGTGGTTAATGAGGGACAACCAAACAACTGAACAGCAGGCTGTATGGGGTGACCAGGCCAGCAGGGGGGTAGTGAGGGACAACCAAACAACTGAACAGCAGGCTGCATGGGGCAACCAGGCCGGCAGGGGGCCGTGAGGGGTGACTAGGCCAGCAGGGCAGGCAGTTAGGAGTGATCAGGCAAGCACACAGAGGCAGTGAGGGGTGATCAGGCCAGCAGGGGTGTGCAGTTAGGGTGATCAGGCAAGCAGGCAGGTGAACGATTAGGAGCCAGAGGTCCAGGATTATGAGAGGGATGTCTGACTGCTGGTTGAGGCCCAATCCCGGGGATTGGATTAGAGAGGGTGCAGGCTGGACTGAGGGGACCCCCCCCCCGTGCACAAATTTTGTGCACCGGGCCTCTAGTATCACCATAAAAAGTTATTGTGATATTATTGATTGTATTCTCTATGCTATACTTTACATCCCCATGACTTCTTTATAAGTTTGTATCTCTTAATTCTTTTACCTTTTGCCCATACCCCCACCACCCAACCCTAAGGCAAGTATTAGTTTTTTTGTATCTATGAATCTGTTTTGTTTAGTTGTTTAGTTTAGATTCCACACAAAAGTGAAATGATATAGTATTTGTTTTTCTCTGACTTATTTCACTTAGCATAATATCCTCTAGGTCTATCCATGTTGTCACAAGTGGCAAGATTTCATTCCTTTTCATGACTGAGTAAATATTCCAGTGTGTCTGAGTTGGATGTTTGTGTGTATACACATATATATTATTTTCTTCTTTATCTATTCATCTGCTGATGAACACCTAGGTTTCTTCCATATCTTGGCTATTGGAAATAATCTTTATCTTTCCTAGTGAGACATTTTTTTTTTCATTCATTTCCTTACTAGAGGCTCGGTGCACAAAAAATGTGCCCAGGGGGCAGCCCCTCAGCCTGGTCTGTGCCCTCTCGCAATCCGGGACCCCTTGGGGGATGTCCACCTGCAGCAGTGGAGGCAGGAAAGGCTCCTGTCACTGCCGCTGCACTCACCAGTCGTGAGCCCGGCTTCTGGCTGAGTGGTGTTCCCCCTGTGGAAGCACACTGACCACCAGGGGGCAGCTCCTGCATTGAGCATCTGCCCCCTGGTGGTCAGTGCACATCATAGTGACTGGTTGTTCTGTCATCTGGTCAATTTGCATATTACACTTTTATTATATAGAATTTCTAGTTTGGCTTTCTTTTCCACTTAAAGAATTCCCATTAACATTTCCTGTAATGCCAGTTTACTGGTGATGAACTCCTTTAGCTTTCACTTATTTGAGAAAATTTTCATCTTTCCTTCAATTGTGAATGCTAACCAATTGTGAATGCTGGGTAGAGTATTCTTGGTTGTAGGTTTTGTCCTTTCTTTGTGTTGAATACATTGTGCCACTCCCTTCTGCCCTGCAAACTTTCTGTTGAAAGTCAGCTGATAGTCTTATGGGCATTCCTTTGAAAGTAACTTGTTATTTTTCTCTTGCTGCTTTTAAAATTATCTCTTTAACATTTAACAATCTATACTAATAAAAGGGTAATATGCTAATTAGGGTGGACATCTTCCAGACGTCCTTCTGGATGTTCTTCCAGACAAAGCCACAGCAGCTGCAAGGACCAAGGGCCAGCAGCTGTGGCAGCTGTGAGGGCCGAGGGCCGGTCCAGTACTGCAGTTCCTTTTTGCAGAGGCTGTAGGAGAAGGCAGAAGGAAGAAGGCCAGTGCTGTGGGAGAAGGCAGAAGAGAGAAGGCCAGCACCATGGGAGAAAGTAGAAGAGAGAGGTGGCAGTTAGGCAGATGGGGGGATCAGGCCAGGAGGAGAGAGCAATTAGGGGAATCAGGCCAGTAGAGGAAAGCAGTTAGGAAGATCAGGCCAGGAGGGGAGAGCAGTTAGGCAATTAGGGGTATCAGGTCAGGAAAGGAGAGCAGTTAGAAAGTTAGGGGGATTAAGCCAGGAAGGGAGAGAAGTTAGGCAGTTAGGGGGGTCAGGCCAGGAGGGGAGAGCAGTTAGGCAGTTAGGGGGATCAGGCTAGAAGGGGAGAGTAGTTAGGGGAATCAGGCCAGCAGGGGAGAGCAGTTAGGGATGATCAGGTCGGCAGGGGAGCAGTTGAGGGCATCATGCAGGCAGGCAGGTGAGCGGTTAGGAGCCAGTGGTTCTGGATTACTAGAGGGATCCCGATTGGGGAGGGAGCAGGCCAGGCTGAGGGACCCCCCCCATGCACAAATTCCATGCACCAGGCTTCTAGTGTAATTATAATGTATCTTGGTGTGGATCTCGTTGGTGTTCATCTCGTTTGGGACTTTCCGCGCTTCCTGGACTTGTAAGTCTATTTCTTTCACTAGGTATGGGGAAGTGTTCTGTCATTATATCTTCAAATAGATTTTCAATATCTTGCTCGCTCTCTCTTCTCCTTCTGGCACCCTCATGATACAAATGTTGATATGCTTAAAGTTGTCCCAGAGGCTCTTTACACTATCTTCATATTTTTCAATCTTTTTTTTTTCTTTTTGTTCATCTAACTGTGTGTGTGTGTGTGTGTGTGTGTGTGTGTTTTACTTCCTCATATTCCAAGTTGCTTATTTGATTCTCTATGTCCTCTACTGTTGATTCCCTATAAATTATTCTTTATTTCAGTTAGTGTATCTTTCATTTCTGACTGATTCTTTTTCATATCTTTGAAATTTTCACTAAGTCTCTTGAAGCTCTCATTAAATTCTTGAGCATCCTTCTAACCATTGTTTTTGAACTCTGTATCTAGTAGTTTGCTTGCTTCCATTTCATTAAATTCTTTTTATAGAAATTTCTTCTCTTCTTTCATTTGTGACATGTTTGTCTCTGCATTTTGACTGCTTCCCTGTGTTTGTTTCTATGTATTAGAGTTTCTATGTTTCCTGGAATTGGTAGGGTAGCCTTGTGTAATAGGTGTCCTGTAGGGCCCAGTGGCTCAGCCTCCTTAGTCACCTGAACTGGGCCCTCTAGGTATGCCCCTGTATGGCCTGTGTGCACTGTCTTGTTATAGTTGAGCCTTGATTGCTGTTGGCATCAAAGGAAGGGATTTACATCTAGGCCACATCAAAGGAAGGGATTTACCAATTGGCAGTGAGTACCAGCTGTGACTACAGCAAAAGAGCTGTTGTGCAGGAGATACCCCTATGGAGCAGGACTTGCTTCAGTGGGGCTTTGGTGCTCACTAAGTCTGCCCCTTGAATGTGTTGCTTGTGGATGTGTAGAGTTGTAATCTGGCACGATCTGAAGCTGTCCACCAGGTGCACTGGCTCCAGGGCTTCCTAGAGGTTCAGAGTCAGCCACTGCCTGTGCCCTGCACAAGCCACAGAGTAATCTGCATTTGGTTGCTACCTCTGTTTGGTTTGGAGGTGACCAGGAGAGGCTGAACTGTGAACCAAGGCAGGCTTCTGCTAGTGCCAGGCCTGGGATTGCTTATCAAGTGGTATGGGGCATGCTGAGTCCAGCTGCTACTTGTTTGAGAGATTTTAGGAAAGTCTGAAACCTGAACCAGTACTGGCCATTCATATGGAAAAGCCACTGCAAATAACTTGGACAGGGAAGCAAATTGGGTGACGCAGGGTCTCAGGGAATCACCAGGGCAGGGCAAACAGTGTGAGGCAGATGTTGGAGACTCATATGGTGTTTGCCACTCAGCTCTGTGGTGGAGAAAGTTTCAGCATAGAAACATGACCTCTGCAAGAACTTTTGTCTGGGAGAAAGCTGCCCCTGAGTTCTTGCCCTGATGGCAGACAATTTAGTTCCTCCCCATATGTCCCTAGATCCTTTCAAGCTGCTGCCCAAGCGCTGGAGCTGAAGAGGAGTGAGTCCAAGTACTGGCCCTTTAAGAGGAACTGTCTGGGTCTCCAGCAACCTCTGTGTCACTCAGCCACAATCCCTGCTGGTTTTTATAGCCTGAAGTTACAGAGACTTCTCTTTCCAGCATTAGAACCCTGGGCTGAGGGTCTGGTGTGTGGCTGGTATAAAACAAAACATCACATGTGGTTGTCAGACCAGCCCATTCCAACCTCCACTCCTCCTATCAGTCTCAGTGTGCTTAATTCTTTAATTCTCTAGTTGTAGGTCTTCCAGTCAGCCATATTTCAGGTGGTTCTGAATGATGGCTCTTCTGTATTTTAGTTGTAATTTTGATGTGGTTGTGGGAGGATGCAAGTACCACACTTACCTACCCCACTGTGTGTAGCAGATCAGCAGCCATTTTAAAGGGTGCTAGCCTGGGTGGGTTCTCAGGAACATGCCAAGGAGGGGTGAACAGTGTTAGCAAGCTTAATGAATAAATAGTGCCTGCCATGTCTGACCAACTAGGTTAAAGAAACAAGGGAAACTGTCACCTACCAGCAACTGTAACTCAGGAGAAAGTTTCAACAGATCTGTGTCCCTCCACTACATACCCTAAAATTAGTCTCAATGTATCACCTTTATATATGACATAGGTGCCTTTCAAACTTCTGCCTCTGTGCCAGGACTCAGAAAGAGCACAACCTGGGTCTCCTACAGCCCTTCAGCTCTCCAAGACATAAGTCCCTAGATTTTTCAAAGCTAGTTGTTATGGTGATTCCTTTTCCTAGTGCAGTTCCCAGGCTAGGGCTTGGACCCCTCACTCTTCTAGGACAACCTCCACTGTTGTGATACCCCTCCAATTTGTGAGTCACCACATGGAGAGTGGAGGGTAGGGCAGGTCACAACTAGATTTAGACTGTACCCCTCCTACTCATTTCAATGTGCCTTTTCTTTATGTCCGTAGTTGTAGAAAATTTTTTCTTCTAGTCTTCAGGCCATTGTCAGAGATAGCTGTTCTATATATAGTTGTAGTTTTTTTTGTCAATGAGAGGAGGTAAGCTCAGGATCTTCCTACTCCACCATCTTGAACTCAAAGCCAGGAGCCTGGCTCTTCAATGCCAATTTAGCTTGTCTGTGAAATGTCATTCCTTGTTGTTGGTACACTGCCCCCAAAACAAACATGTCTGGATGGGATCACCAATAACCAACCGTGTTTTAAATGGTTCCTCTACCCTGAGGTGACAGCAGAGGGCAGCACCATCACAACAAACAGGACACCTTAGACAGCGGTTCTCAACCTGTGGGTCATGACCCTTTTGGCAGTGAACAACCTTTTCACAGGGGTCACCTAAAACCATCCTGCATATCAGATATTTACATTACGATTCCTAACAGTAGCAACATTACAGTTATGAAGTAGCAATGAAAATAATTTTATGGTTGGGTCACAACACGAGGAACTGTATTTAAAGGACCAGAAAGTTGAGAACCACTGCATTAGCAAGTGTAGCTGAATTCTCCTTATAGGTTAACTGTATCATTGGTGGTGGGAGAAGATTGAAAACATTATTGGACTTGTCATTTCACCTTTTAGGGCATTAGTCTACAAGTGCTATGTTTACCATTGCTTCATCTAAGAGTTGGGAAAATGCTACTGTGAGTGAGAGCTTAGGGAGAAAAATCAGGCCAGAGTAGAATGCTTTCTTTGGCCCTTCCAATCTCTTCTTACTGAGCCTCCAGTCCTATAGTAAAAGGTAGTCAAAGCTGTCCCTTCATCAGAGATGCTCCTAGGAACACTTGAAAGCACGACTGCAAGTCTCAGTAAAATTAAACAATAGAAAAGGCAAATAAAGGATAGCCTAATTTATTAAGTTCATCAGATAATCACTTTTAGGAGATTAGCATAGAGCAGGTGGGAGCTACCATAGCACAAAATCTAGCCTTAGGGGCCAGGCATGAAAGTAACTTTAAGGCAGGCCTATTGGGAAGTGGGGCTATACTCAGACCCCTGCTCTGACTTGTCTGTCAGTGTTTTAAAGAAAAGTGTTCTTATCTGTGTTGCAGAGGACCTTCTATTTCACACTCATGTAAGGGACCCAATATCATGGTTAAGACCCAGCACACTTTCCGATTTAGCTCTACCCAGGGGGTCATCAGTGAAAAATTAGAGGAGAAAAGGAATCAGGCTGG
This sequence comes from Murina feae, assembly GCA_004026665.1. Taxonomy (NCBI): domain Eukaryota; kingdom Metazoa; phylum Chordata; class Mammalia; order Chiroptera; family Vespertilionidae; genus Murina; species Murina feae. The sequence goes on along the minus strand of PVJC01026948.1, from coordinate 4,059 downwards.
GTAGAGAGGCAGAGCTTATAATGTTTGAGCATTCACTATAAGCCAGATACCATTATAAAGATTCTATTGACTCTGAAATATTCACAAGAAACTTATAAGATAGGCACTATTATTATTCCCATTTTTCAGATGAGGAAACTGAAGCATAGAGAAGTTGGGCAACTTGCCTAAGACCAGACAGCTAGCAAGTGGCAGAGTCAGGATTTAGACAACAGTATTCTAGCTCTAGAGTCAATGTTCTTAAAGATTATGCTATAATGCCTCTACCTCTTTTTCTACTTTTCATTTAAAGACAGCTGACAGCTCCAAACAAGGAGAAATATTTCACCTTCTATATATAATCTTGCTCACACACAAGACTTCAGAGTGGACCCAGGAGGAGAAGGCTATGAAAGCCTCTTAAGCTGTGAAAATTCATTCCCCAAAGCAGGGTAATGGGACATAAATCATGATCCCAGAACATGTGGGGGCAGTGATAAGTCATAGAAATGCTCTTTCTATTGGGGGTGGGAGATTTAGTGGAAATCCCCTTTTAAAAATGCAAAATCAAAAGTTAGGAGGAGAAACCAAGATGGTGGCGTAGGTAAACACTGGAATTGCAGCCGTGCACAACCATTTTAAAACAACAATGAAAAGAAAAAATGGACAGCACCCAGACCCACAGGAAGGCTGGCTGAGTGGAAATTCTACAACTAGAAAGAGACTGAGACTCAGAGGAGGTGCAGAAATAAAGTGCAGAGGTACGGAGGCGTGCGCAAAGGGGCTTGTGGAAAGGGCTGGCAGCATTTCGAACTGGAGGGAGGCACAAGCTCCCAATGGCTCTGAACTCCAGTTCCAGGTGAGTTTCTGGGGACTCAGAACCATACGGGGAGGAGCTGGACTGTCTGGCACCATCGGGCACCGGGAGGAACTCCAGAGCGGCTTGAGACCTGGTGCCTCTTAGAGCAGGACTGAGAAGCAGCCATAGCTGGTTGCTCCACCCTGTAGACTTCCCAAGAGCCTGCCTGACCCAAGCTGCCAGCAGAGGCTTTTGCATATAAAAGGCTGAGTAGCCTCAGGCAAAGGCTAAATTAGCACCTCCTTGGAGATACAAGTGCCAGTGTACCCAGTGGTCTGAGTGGTACAATCCTAAATACAACTCCTGCCATTCATAAGGAACACACTCGGGGCAGTCTCTGTGAGCACCAAAACCCCACTGAAACAACTCTTGCCCCAAAAGGGTGTCTCCAGCACAGAAGTTCTCCCACTGTAGACATAGCTGATTCTCATAACCAAGTAGCTTGGCAGTCAATCCCTCTCAGTGATCACCTAACACAGAAAGCCACTCTATCAACCCAGGGAAGCAGCCAAAATGCAGAGACAAAGAAACAGATCACAAATGACAGAAAAGGAGGAAAGCAAATAACAGGATATAGAGTTCAAAACCACGGTTATAAGGTTTTTCAAAAATTTTCTAGAAACCTCTGATAAACTTAGTGAGACCATCAATAAATCTAATGAGACCCTCGAGGATATGAAAAAGGACCAACTAGAAATTAAGCATACACTGACTGAAATAAAGAATATTATACAGAGATCCAACAACAGATTAGAGGAACACAAGAATCAAGTCAAAGAATTGAAATACGAACAAGCAAAAAATACCCAAATGAATAAGCAAAAAGAAGAAAAAATCCAAAAATATGAAGACAGTGTAAGGAGCCTCTGGGACAACTTCAAGCATACCAACATCAGAATTATAGGCATGGCAGAAGAAGAGAGAGAGCAAGATATTGAAAACCTATTTAAAGGTATAATGACAGAAAACTTCCCCTACCTGGTAAAAGAAATAGACTTCCAAGTCCATGAAGTGCAGAGAACCCCAAACAAAAGAAATCCAAAGAGGATCACACCAAGACACATTATAATTAAAATGCCAAGAGCAAAAGACAAGGAGAGAATTTTAAAAGCAGCAAGAGAAAAGCCGTCAGTTACCTACAAGGGGGCACCCACATGTCTGTCAGCCGATTTCTCAAAAGAAACTTTGCAGGCCAGAAGGGAGTGGCAAGAAATATTCAAAGTGATGAATAGCAAGAACCTACAGCCAGGATTACTTTACCCAGCAAAGCTATCATTCAGAATTGAAGGTCAGATAAAGAGCTTCACAGACAAAAAAAAGCTAAAGGAGTTCATCACCACCCAACCAGTATTATATGAAATGCTGAAAGGTATCCTTTGAGAAGAGGAAGAAGAAAAAGTAAAGATAAAAATTATGAGCAACAAATACATATCTATCAACAAGTGAATCTAAAAATCAAGTGAATAAAAAATCTGATGAACAGAATAAACTGGTGAATAGAATAGAATCAGAGGCATAGAAAGGGAGTGGACTGACAGTTTTCAGGGGGGAAAGGGTGTTGGGGGTGCGGGAAGAGACTGGACAATAATCATACACCTATGGATGAGAGCAGCAGGGGGGGGGGGGGGGTAAGGGCAGAGGGTGAGGTGAGAACTGGGAGGAGGGGAGCTATGAGGGGGAAAAGAGGAATAACTATAATAATCTGAACAATAAAGATTTTTAAAAAAATAAAAAGTTAGGCAGTTGCTGAGTGGAATTAGACATGGAAGAAATTATCAAACTTGGACCAAAAAGGTCCCTTTCTTTCTCTTCCCTCCAGGGAAGTATAGGAGTTGTGAAAGACAGTTATGGGCAAAACGCAAAATATGATGAGTTAATGTTGGAAGTCTTCAGTCAGACAGAATCTATGATTCAAAGGAAAATGAATGTCCTTCCTTGCCTTTATCATTAACACTAGTGGCCCGGTGCACGAAATTTGTGCACATTTAAAGGGGATTAATTAGAGGAAATATTTTAATATTGCTATTTGCCCTTTCTCTATAATAGAAGTGTCAGAGATTAAAAAAAATTAGTAAATGAAAATATTTCTCCTGTCAGAGGAAGGGGTACACCATGGGACCCAAAATCAAGTCCCCACCCACCCACATGCACCTCAAAATCGCATGATACCCAGACCTAGCCACCCTCCCTCATTGACTAGATCCAGACCCGGCCAGTCCTACCCTTGTCAAGCCCTGCCGGGCAGGGGGAGTGCAACCTCAGGTCCCCGGGCCCAGAACTGGGGCAGGGAATGTGGCCTAAGGTCCTCCTGCCTGGGCCAGGGCAGGGGGCTGTGCCTTGAGGTCCCTGTCAAGCCCCGCCAGGAGGGGGGCACAGCCTCAAGTCCCCCATCAACCTCTGCCAGGCAGGGGGTGAAGCCTTGCTGGGCAGGGGAAGTGGCCTGAAGTCCCCTGGCCCAGCACTGGGGAGGGGGTGCATCTTGAGGTCCCTCATCAAGCTCTGCCAGGCAGGGGGCATGGCCTGAGGTCCCCTATCAAGCCCCACTGGACAGGGGGTGTGGCCTGAGGTCCCCTGTCAAGCCCCACCAGGTGGGGGCACGGCCTCAGGTCTCCCGGCCCAGTGCCAGGGCGGGGGGTGTGGCTTCAGGTCACCTGGCCTGATGCTAGGGCAGGGGTTGCAGCCTGAGGTCCCCTGTCAAGCCCTGCCAGGTGGGGGCATGGCCTGAGGTCCCCTATCAAGCCCCACAGGGCATGGGGCACAGCCTCAAGTCCCTGATTGCACGTTAAGGCTTATTATGGGAACTCAGCCTTCGCTGTGGGTGAAGCCATCTTGTGTTACAGAAACCCCTGCCTCCGCTGTGGGCACCACAATCTTTGTGATGGACAGTCAATTTGCATATCCCCTCTTTATTATATAGTATGCCAAGTGGCAAGCCAGGGAATATGAGCAGTCAAAGGTATAATGATAACATGCTGCCTCCTGAAAAGAGTTCCCATCTGGGCCTGACTCTCACATATACCGTATTTTCTGGCGTATAAGATGACTTTTTAACCCAGGAAAATCTTCTCAAAAGTCGGGGGTTGTCTTATACACCAGGTGTCATCTTATAGGGCGGGTGCTGAAACTTCCAAGCTGGACTGGAAAATCTGTGGTCGCCGCATACAGTGGGGGGAGCTCAAAAACAGCCACACTCCATTCATTTCAATGGAGCTGGACGGAGA
>PVJC01026947.1:0-23624 GCA_004026665.1 Murina feae | reverse complement strand
CTGCCTGTGCCTCAGCCCTGCCACCATGGCTTTGTCTGGAAGGATGTCTGAAAGGTCTCCTGGTCTAATTAGCATATTACCCTTTTATTAGTATAGATTGTTATATTTCATGTTGTCCTACAGCTCCCTTAAGCTGTCTTATTTTTTAATTGTTTTTCTTTTTGGTTCTCAGATTGAGTGATTTTTTTTCTACCATGTCTTAATAATTCACTGATCCTATCCTCAGCTTCCCCTATTCTGTTGTGTATTTCTTCCACTGTGTTCTTTATTAGTGCTATGTCATTCTTCATAGTTACTCTATCTTTTCTCATTCCACTGAACACCTTTGCCATCATTATTCTGAACTGTATTCTGATAAATTTCTTATCCCCATTTCATTTAGCTCTTCCGGAGAATTCTCTTGTTCTTTCATTTGGGATTTGTTTTTTGTTTCCCTATTTTGGCTGCCTGTTTGGATTTGTGTCTATGTATTAGGTAGATCTGCTATGCTTCCCAATTTCTAGTGCAGGACAGTGTCAGACACTGTTTCTGACTTGCCCTAAGTACCGTGTTTGGAGTTATCAGCAATCACAGCTTCTGGTTTCTTCTCTTGGGACTGGGTGCCTTTGGAAAGAACCAAGATGTGCATGCAACAAGGTCTGCTTTTCCTAGCCCTGGGTCCCAAATTAGATCAGGCAAAGACTTAAAGCCTCCAGAGACCCACCTCTGCCTGCAGTCTGATTGTATTCAGTATTTATTAGCCTCAGGCTATCCACCACAGGGTGAGGTAAGAGACGTTCCAAGGGGGGGGGGGAGGGAGGGGAGGGAATTGCTTCTGCCTATAGGCTTATTGTTATTCTCAGTCTCTTAATGGGCCTCAGAGACTCCATAGGGTGGGGCAAAGAGTTTTCCAATAGGGTGTAACAAATGCTTTCTCCCCAGGAAAAAACTACCTGGATAGCAGAGGTTCACCAGAGAAAGATGTCCTCCTCTACAGCATGAAGGAATAGCAGCAACAGCACATGAAACTGGGGTGTCTGCCTTCTGCAGTGTAACCCCAGAGCTCCATACCCTGGAATTTGCTCACACAGCTCCAGTCCACTCTGCCCTCCCTTTGCTGGAGCCCAAGATAGGTGGCTGCACACAAAGTTTTGTGCATTGGCCCTTTAAGAGAGTGTCTGCATTTCCATCCATCTCTCCCTGGAAGACAGAAACCCTGATGCTTTTCATAGTCAATTATTATATAGGCTTTCTCAGTTCTGGTGCTCTGAGATGGGGAGCCCAGCTTGGGGTTTAGACCCCAGCGTTTTCAGTGAGAATCGCCCCCCCCCCCACACACACACAGCTGAGATATTCCTCCCCTTTTTGTCTTTGGTTATCAGGTTCTCTCCAGCTGGTTTTCAGTTGATTATTCAGGACGTTTTTCTGTATTTCAGTTGTAATTTCAGTTTGATCCTGAGGGTGTGTCAGTGTAGCTTCCACTTGCTCCACCACCTTTTTGGAATCTCATGTTTCTGAGCTGCCACTTAACTTTTATGTCAGTCTCTTTGTCTCTCTTTTCTCGGTCTTTCTCTCCATCTCTGTCCCACATTCAAACTCCCCAAGAGAAGCTCTGATTGTTTTATGTAGTTGATATCTGGTGTCACTCCAGGTCACCTCATAGGGGGCTGGAGAGCTTAAAGGAGTGTCTTTCGGCCAAGTGTTGCCTCCTGTCTCAACCAGTTGTGCCAAAGGTGGTGGGTTACTTAACTCTGCTTTATGCTCCCTTATGTCAAGCTATAGTCCCACTCCACCCCTCTGCTCTGCCTCCACCGGCCTTTTTTAGAAGGTCTTGAGGGCTATTTTCCCTCCTGTCACAGAGCCTGTGCTTGTTTTGCTCCTCCACCTGGTACCTATCTGGCTCACTCCTGGTGCCTCTTTACATCTCAGTAGGTGTCACCTCTTCTGGTCATACTTCTCACTCTCCATCTACATTAGGTTCCTATGAGTTCTCTGAATACCCTGTACTTTTTCTTCATATTTGTGTGGCTATTTGTTTAACATCTCATTCTTCCACCATATTGTAGCCTGTATAACAGCAGGGACCTTTTTCTCCCAATGTTTGGACTTGCTATGAGCACAGTGATTATTTACTGTAGTAAGTCTCCATTCTCTGGCTCCTCTGTCATAGTTATAGTGACATAATAAATCCTCCCCAGCATTCACACCTCTCCCTTGCTCACACACTTTCAGTGGTCCTTTAGTGCCTGCAGGGCAGAGTCACACCCTCTACCTGGCATTCGAAGCCCTTTGTAATGGCCATCTCTCTTTGTCTGGTTTTGTTTCTTAGCAATCCTTTTAACAGACCTAAAAGTTCTAACCACAGTGAATTACTTGCTATTTCATTTTATGCTTTATCCTACGTATCTTTGATCCTATTGTTTCCTGTATCCAGGAATGTATTATTCTCACTGGGATTATATCAAAATATCTTTTTAGAAAATATTTTAGTTTGAATCTTGTAAGTTGCTTTTCCATATATAGCATAATATGCAAATCAACCAAACAACCGAACAGCAGAAGGACTGTCCAGATGACCATGCTATGACATGACTGGTGCCAGGCCAGCCAAGGCAGGTGCAATGTGATTGGTTGGAGGGCCCCGCCATCACTCCATGATCGCCCTACAATTGATCACCCTGCAGAGGGAGGCCCAGGCCACTGGCCAGCGGGGCAGTTGATGGGGGGGAGGGCGGGGTCTCCCTCTGCTGGGTGATCAATAGATCACAGAGCCCTGAGAAGACTGCCCTATAGAGAGAGACACAGGTCTCCAGCCAGCGATGCTGTGGCAGGTGTGCGGGGCCGGCCAGCGATCACTCTGCAGAGGGAGACCCAGGCCAGCCAAGCGATTGTACTCCACCCTTGTTGCCCACAGAGAGAGGCAACCGGTAGTGGTGGTGGGGGGGCAGTGCTGCACAGATGGCAAGCAGTGGCAGCAGCGGGGGTGGGATCAGCTGCTGGCAGCCAAGGGAAGGAAAGCCCTGATAGGCCTTAATCACCAGCCAGGCCTAGGGACCATCCCCAAGGGGTCCAGGATTGCAAGAGGGTATGGCCAGGCTGAGGGACACCCCCACCCCCGTGCATGAATTTTGTGCACCAAGCCTCTAAAATACGCATGCACGTGCGCACATACACACACACACACACACACACACACACACACACACACTTAATAGGTGTTAGGCACTAGTCAAATAACTTTTTGTCTGGTAACTCATTTAAGGATTATGACAATCCTATAAAATAACTCAACTTCTTATACCCAGTAGGCGCAGAAAGCTTAAGTGGTTGTTACAAAGATATGCCTAATCAGTGTCAGAGTTGGAGTTTGAACCCAGTGGTCTGGTTCCAGATGCAACTCTGGAGTCTAGTTCTCTGCCACTATGCTGCTACTCTTAGGGGCTCTGGAGTCATCTTGTTATTCATCTTTGTTTTTCTTAATGCTTAAGAAGCCAGTGGCTTAGGCAGGAAGTGATGGTAAGAAGTTTTTCATTGAAAGACTGTTCACAGATAACAATCTAACATTTTTCACTTCTTTCATCCCAAATCCTCAGTTATTTCTTCCTGGCCCAAAGGGTCTCATCTGAATTCCTTAGCCCAATGTCCCAACTGATGGGTTCAACAGTTAGGATAACCCTGCGATTTGGCTTTTCCACCAAAATTCATTCATTCCTGTGAACATTCATTCATTCCTGTATTGGTTTGCTAGATTTAGAAAACAAAAGAAAAAATAGAGAAAGAAATAAAGAAGGAAAACTACAAAATGCCCAGCTAAATTTGAATTTCAGATAAACAATAATATGTTTTTTTAGTATGTCTTAAATATTGCATGTGGTATACTTATACTAAAAATTATTCTTCACTTAGCTCAGTGGTTCTCAACCTCCTGGCCCTTTAAATATGGTTCCTCATGTTGTGACCAAACCCTAAAATTATTTTTGTTGCTACTTCATAACTGTAATGTTGCTACAGTTATGAATCATAATGTAAATGTCTGATATGCAGGATGGTCTTAGGCGACCCTGTGAAAGGGTCGTTTGACCGCCAAAGGGGTCGTGACCCACAGGTTGAGAACCGGCTGAAATGCAAGTGGAATTGAGCATCCTGTATTGTATCTGGCAACCTCATTCCTGTGACTTGAGGCCCTGGGGCTTTCAGGCTCCCTGAACACAGTTGTGGGACAGTGACCTCATCTTTGGCCCTTCATGGACATTTCACACTGGGTTACTGTTCCACCCCATCCAAGCCTCATCCACTGTGAGCACATTGTTCATTGATCTTGGAATAAAGAATTAGCTGACATCAAGATCACCAAAGAGTACAAATCAAATGTCCTTTCCTGAGTTGTAGTTCCTTAGGGCCTGAAAATGTCCAAATAAAATTGATACAACTACTGTTACAAAGAATCAATACAAATGCTAGTTTTCCAGGGTTGGATCCAAATAAACTTTTGAATGCTCTGCTCTGGACAGAAAATATCTAGGTCAAGCAAATTGTTTATGTTAAGGGGTCATCTCAGGTGCATAGTAGTTGCTCAGTTAGGTGTTAGAAAAAATATCATTTATCCTCACTCACTTTAAAAATTTTTTGAATTTATCTTTACTGTTGAAAGTATTACAAATGTTCCCTTTGTTTGTTTTTCCTATTGATCCCCTCCACCCAGCACCCGCTCCTCTCCCAGGACTTCACTGCTCTATTGTCTGTGTCCATGGGCTATGCATAAACACACATAAGTTCCCTGGTTAATCACCTCCCATCTCTCCCACCCCCACCTTCCTTCTGAAACTCATCAGCCTGTCCAGAAACATAAAAGCATGGAACAGAGTCTCACTCACTTTTAGGAGCTTTATTAGTATGAGTTGAATTTTCATAGACCAATAAACAAGAAATATTAAAAAAAATGTAAAAGGGAAATGCATGTTTATAATGCATGCCCTTTGCCTATGGTGAGATGGTGGATTCCAGTCTTACTTTTCAAACAAATAAAAGTGATGAGAACAATTTAATTAACTCCCAAATACACATCACCTAGTAGAATAATTACTAACATGGTGCTATAAATAACTCCTGAAAATTTTGCTGAGCTCATTGAAATCATAGACATCATGACAATTCACTCCTAAAAACACAAAAAATGAGGACATTTTCTCCCTCAATCACAATACCATTTTTGTACTTATGGATTAACAATAATTTCTACATATCATCTAAAGCATTGTATTTCCTCAATGTCCCCAAATATCTATTTATAGTTGATTTAGTAAAATTGGGATTCAAACCAGGTCCACATACTGCCTTTGATGTTTACACTTTTGACTGACTATTCATGACATGTAGTTTTGGCCTAATGTCATTTAGCTTGGCCTTGGGGATGCAGGTCTGATAAACCCCAACCTGGGAACCCCAAGAAGGCTGTGGGTTCAGAATTTTGACTGCTTTGGGGGCACGCGAAAATGACCCCAATACTTCTTCCTAAACCCTTCCCAGAGTTGAATGTGGCCTGGTCCTCTGCTCCCCTCCCCACTGCTGGCCATGCTCCAGCCACACCGACCTTCTTGTCCTCGTCTCTGGTCCCAGGGCCTTCTCTTGCTTAGCTGGCTGCCCAGACTCTCTAACCCCCACCCTCCGGCCTTTCCTTGCACCATCCTCCTACACATACCATTTGTCTGATGAATTCTTACTCATCCTCTTCGAATCAGCACAGATGCTACTTCCTCAGAGAAGCTTTCCTTGCCTTCCCCCATCTTCAGGCCTAGACTAAGCCTTTGTTAAATCATTTCACTGCAACATGCTCTTCCTCTAGAGTACTTACCCAGTTGCAATTAAGTAATTATTTGTGGAATTACCTTTTAAGGTGTCTTTTCCCAGCTGAGATTTTAAACTTCATGAGGAAAAGAGCCATAGTCATCTTGCTCATAGTTGTATATCCAAGAATCAAGAAGAGGGCCTCATAAACATGGGTGATCAATAAAATATTAATGAGTGGATAGATAGGAATAGATATGAAACCACTCAAGTGTCTGGGAAGCTTTGAGCAATGGATTGACTGAGCCAGTTGGATATTTTTGAGCCTCTTATGAATCTGGATGGACTGTTTGGGGAATGGCCAGTGATAGAGAGACTGCTATTGGATGGGAGAAGGTGAAAGGAAGGACCTAGAGGAATTTGAGAACTTGGTTCAATGGCATCCACTTGGCCAAAGGTGTCTCTGCTTTATTTGCATTCACTCCTGAGATATACAGAGATTTCTCAAACCCATTCATCCTTCATGAGAAATCACAAGGGAATTTGAAAGTCCCTGAGATTTCTGGCTTCCAGATTTTTTTTTTAGATGAACAGTTCAGAGACAGATACTAACAAAAGATGCAGCCTTGGAGTCCACATATTTCCCTGAAAAATTCTAGACTCAACACAACGTGTCCATTACAAAGCAATTTTAATCTTATGTAGAATTTTACTAAATAATTTCCTATGGAGATCTCAGCGGTTCCTTCCATAATGTTCTGAGCAAATGTGTTGGAGCCACTTAAGCACAGCACTTTCCTCACGCTGGCAGAGCCCACAGACACTATTTACACGCACCAGTGCCATTTAGATCTTAACTATAAATTACTGCATAAAGGTTAATAGAACTGAGCCAAGCTTTAGGATAGGCCTCATGCACAAAATTGCCTCATATATTGGTAGATGATAATAGAAATAAACATTGGAAAGAGCAAGAGGTATGGCAGGGATGAAAGAGCAAAGTTCTTTGAATTATCACTGGGAATTCCTTTCGAAGGGGCAAAAGGGCAGATATGTTAATTTTATAGGGAACTCTTTTATTCCAGTAGCGGAAAATTCATTTCATGGTCATTTGTCTCCTATTGCCCTTTTGACCTTCAATTGGTAAAAATAGTCCATTTAAATGCTTCCTGAATTAGCTCCAAGATAGTTCTTTGGTGCTGATAAAGTCTACCTCCTGACAGAGTGAAGTTTATAATGTTGGTTAGAGATGCGCTCCACTCCCCCAAATTTAGAAATCTTTCAGTGAAGAGAGGCACACCTGTCCTAGATGATGGCCATATGATGGTCGGATGGTTCTATTTCAGCACCATGTGTGTTGGTTATATTTTTTTATCTGCTTTTTAAACAACTCCTGGGAACCTAAAGTGTTTTTAAGTTCATGATCCTCTAAAAGGAAGTGTAACGGGTACACGCCTAGGTTTGAGATGAGTTACAACTGGTTCTATACTCACTGTGACAATTTACACAAAAAGCAAATGGATTAGGTTGGTAATTAAGTTCTATTTTTTTTTTTTTTTGTCTTGTCGGATTCAAGATCAGAAAATGTCCACCATGTCCAGTTTCGAAACTTACAGTTTAGAGACCTCAGTGAACTTGCTTTTAGCAGGTGATGACATGTCCGCTGAGGAGACTAAACACTGAGTCAGTCAGCTTTGGTCTTTGGATCTCACGCTGTAACTCTGAGAGCAGTTGTAGTGGCACCTCCAATGCCTTCTTTCCCCGGTGCCTCAGTGTCAGGCCTCAGGAGCTGGCAGTTCAGTTTCCTCCTGCAGCAGCTTCAAACCGATTCCATATACACCATCCATGCAAATGTGGGTCTTGGTTCTGGGGGATTTAAGAAGCAGCAAGTGTTGGCAGATTTTATAGGTGTCACTTCACCCACCACTGTCGTATGGCTCCCTGAAGAGTGAAGTACTGTCTAACAGCTCAGAGGAAAGTACTCCAGTAGGACGTATAGAGTATAGTCTGAGAGGGGGAGGATGCTTGTAGGAGAGTCATTTTGTATCTGACCTACTATGTATCACAGCAGCAGGAGAACAACTGCTAACTAATGCCCCACAGTTAGGAAAGATGCTGTGAGCTGCTCAAGACTTCAAGTTTCACCCTGACTGGTTTGGCTCAGTGGATAGAGCATCAGCCTGTGGACTCAAGGGTCCAGGTTCGATTCCAGTCAAGGGCATGTACCTTGGTTGCGGGCACATCCCCAGTAGGGAGAGTGCAGGAGGCAGCTGATCAATGTTTCTCTCTCATTAATGTTTCTAACTCTCTAACCCTCTCCCTTTCTCTCTGTAAAAAAATCAATAAAATATATTTTAAAAAAAGACTTCAAGTTTCAATTGCATCCCTGAAAGAACACATGAGGACCTTGCCTGTTTGCTGTTTTTAGACCAGAAAATCAAATTCATTACAGTATGAAGGGAGAGGAACACTTAAGCCTACTTTGTTATTTTCCCAGAATCCCCAAAACCAAGGATAAGAATGGGAATGGCCATACTGTGTCTGCTCCAAGTCGCCGGTCTGTCTCTGACAGGCTGTAGTAATTCAGTCTCGGGGAAAGCAAGTTGTCTGTATGACAAAGGCTCCATTTTCACACCAAACATCTTGTTTTCCTTGACCTCATTTTGGATTTGGCATCCCTGAATGCATCTGAAAACTTTTAAGCTTTTTATATTTTCAGTTTCTCCTTCCTCTAAGGATTCAAGGACCTCCTATTGCATCAGGCAGCAGTTTCCTTTCTCCCTTCCTCTGTTTCTCCCTCCCTCCTTTCCTTCCTTTATTTTCTCTCTCTATTTGTGTATTTTTCTCTATCCTTTTCTTTTTCTTCTTTCCATTTTCCTCCTTCCTCTGTCCCTCCTTCTTTCCATTTATCTATCTATCTCTCTCTCTCTCTATCTATCCATCCATCCTAAAGACACCCCTTTCAAGTTTCAGGGAAGTGATTCTTGGTTGTGGTAATCTGGAATTTAGTAAATAAATCCATGCTTCCTTTATGATTGTATAGATCTAATAAATATCCCTTCTCAGTTTTTATCTTTTGATGTTTATCCCATCAATTATGAAAAGATCAATATACTAGTAAACTCCCACTCACTCAAAGTCATTTTTCCTAATAACTTTTAGTCAGCATTGGTCTCTCTCCCATTCCTAGTTTATTTTCTGATAATACTAATCTAGATTTTATTACACGTCATGTTAATTTTTTATGGCTGGTATAATAAATTACCACAAACTTAGTGACTTGAAGCAACACAAATTTATTATCTTTCAGTTCTGTAGGTTAGAAGTCCAACAGAGTCTCATTGGACTAAAATCAAGATGTTGGTGGGGCTTTGCTCCTTCTGGAAGCTCCAGGGGGATTTTGTTTCTGCACTTTTTCTAGCTTCTAAAGGCTGCTGCATTCCTTGGCTCATGTCTCCTTTCCTTCGTTTTCAAAGACAGTATCGTAGCAACTCTCTGACCCTGCATCTGCCATCACACCTTTTTCTCTAACACTATGCTGCCTCCCTCTTCCACTTTTGAGTACACTTGAGATTACATTGGACACAACCAGAAAAAATCTAGAATAATCTCACTATTTTAAGGTCAGCAGATTAGCAAGTTTAATTATGCCTGCAACTTTAATTTTCTTTTGCCGTGTAACTTAACATATTCACAGATCCTGGAATTAGGATGTAGACATCTTTATCCTGCTTACCATAAATTTTACTCCTTTATAAAGTTCTTCCCAGTTTGATATATGAAGATTTTGATCTAAGTAGACTGTGGACTTCTTCAAGGCAAATGTATGACAAAATATTTTGTTTTCCTATATTTTTAGTCTTCCCTGTAGCATTTTTTTTCCCCAAAAAATGCCAGAACTTAGTGAGATTTTGGTAAATACTCTCAGCAGCTCCAAATTGCTTTGTTTTTCAGTCGCCCTCCTTCCCCTTTATTATGTCTCTCCTAGGAGGATGCACATGAGGAGTGGGCAGGTGCTGCTGTGCTGGTTCATCCAGGTGCTGGTGAGTGATGACTGGAAGAGTCATCGAGAATGCTACCCAGAATGCAGTAGTCCACCTCTTCACATTGTATGTTGGCTTTTGTAGTAGAGAGAAATGTCAAATTAGAAATGGCAGTATAATGCAATGGGAAGAGGATAGGAGAAGTAGATAATGAGAACAGAGAATTCCTCTACGAGCTCCTGGAGACATGAAAGATGGTTTTTTTCTTGTGATGATGGAAGCCAAATTATAGACTAAGCTGGATGCTGACAGCCCTTCCTTTCTGGAAAGTCTCAGAACCACCTACACCAGAAATAACCACAATATTTCTAGCAGATTCCAAAGAGAATGCTGCCACTGGTTGGGAATTGACCAAGAATGTCACATTTTATTTATAAGACTACAGAATATTTTTCTAGCAAAGAGTTCATTGATGAAAAGGGGCATTTTATTCTTGATGATCTGTTCTGTCTTTATGTTTTAGCCCAATTACAAACATAAGTTTAGCCATCAGCACCACAATTTATTAATTCATTTAACTAAAACCAATTGTCAGGCACTCAATTGGCCCAATAATGATAAAAAAAATTATTATTTTTTAAAAAATTTATTTATCAATTACAGTTTACATTCAACATTATTATTATTATTTTAAAATATATTTTATTGATTTTTTACAGAGAGAAAGGGAGAGGGATAGAGAGTTAGAAACATTGATGAGAGAGAAACATCGATCAGCTGCCTCCTGCACACCTCCTACTGGGGATGTGCCCGTAACCAAGGTACATGCCTTGACCGGAATCGAACCTGGGACCTTTCAGTTCGCAGGCCGATGCTCTATCTACTAAGCCAAACCAGTCAGGGCAACATTATTATTTTTGAAAAATATTTCTATTGATTTTTTATAGAGAGGGAGGGAGATAAGGAGTTAAAAACATCGAAGAGAGAAAAACATCAATCAGCTGCCTCCTCCACACCCCCTACTGCAGATAGAGCCTGCAACCAAGGTACATGCCCTCGACCAGAATCACACCTGGGACCTTTCAGTCTACGGCCCGACACTCTATCCACTGAGCCAAACTGGTCAGGACTGTTCAACATTATTTTGTGTTAGTTTTAGGTGTACAGCACAGAGGTTAAACAATCAAGTACTTTACAAAGAGTCCCCACCCACCCCACCAATATTTCAAGTAGATGTCTGGCACCATACATATTTATTACAATACTAGGGGCCTGATGCACAAAAATTTGTGCACCCAGGGGGGTCCCTCAGCCCGGCCTGTGCCCTCTTGCAGTCTGGGACCCCTCGGGGGATGTCCACCTGCTGGCATGCATGGTCAGCCTGGGTGAGGGGCTGATGGCTGTTTGCAGGCTGGCCAAGCCCCCCAGGGGGAACCATCAACCCATGGGGGTGTGGCCAGCCTGGATGAGGGGCTGAGGGCCGTTTTCAGGCTGCCCACAGTCCCCTCAGGGTTTGGGTCCCTACTGGGATGCTTGGCCAGCCTGGGTGAGGGGCTGAGGGCCATTTTCAGACTGCCCAAAGCTCCTATTGACCCAACATCCCAGCAAGCCTGGTTGGAATCAGATTTCTGGAGTTTATCTTCTATAATTGAAACTTTGTTGCCTTGAGTGGAGCCCCAGTCAGCCTAAGCAGGCAGTTTCAACTCCATTGCTGGTGCAATGGAAGCCTCCTGTTTTCTCTAGCTCCATGGCTGTCAGCCGCCATCTTGGCTGGGTTAATTTGCATACAGTTGCTCTGATTGGCTGGGGGCATGGCTTGGGCTGGTGAGCATGGCTTAGGTGTCTGGGAATGATGGTTAATTTGCATATTACTCTTTTATTAGATTTGATGGATTCTCTGTGTTGTACTTTACATCCTTATGACTATTTTGTAAGTACCAATTTGTACTTCTTAGTCCCTTTATTTTTATTTTTTTGGCCCAGCTCCCCAACCCCCCTCTCCTCTGGCATCCATCAGTCTGTTCTCTATCTTTATAAGTTTACTAGAGGCCCAATGCATGATTAAATCATGCACATGTTGGGTCCTCTAGGTCTGTCCTGCCATCAGGGCCATGTTCGCCACCCATGACACCTCGCACAGTCCTTGGCCACCCTGTGACACCCTGCACACTCTGCAGCCACCCTGTGATGCCTTGCATACTTTCCAGATGCTGCCAGAACCCCAAGACACTCCGCAGATGCTGCTGGTGCCCTGAGGGGGGGGGGAGGTGTTGGGGGAGGGCCTGAGACGTGCTCCAGTACCTCCTGGTGACTGACTGTTTGGTCATTCCGCTGTTATGGCGTGACAACCACAGGTCTTTTATGATGTAGATTTCATTTGTTTTGTTCTTTAGACTCCACATATAAGTGGAATTATATGGTATTTGTCTTTCTCTGACTGACATTCATTTCGTATACATTTTAGACCCAGTATACTTTCACAAATGGTAGGGTTTCATTCTTTTTTGTGGCTGAGTAATATACCATTTTATATCTGTATCACAGCTTTTTTTTTATCTACATGTCTATTGATGGGCACTTGGCTATTATAGATAATAATGAACATAGGAGTGCATATATTTTTTCAAATTAGTGTTTTAGTTTCTTCAAATATATACCCAGAAGTGGAGTGGCTGGGTGATAGGCAATTCCATTTTTAATGTTTTTTATGAACCTCCACACTGTTTTCCACAGTGGCTGTCCAAATCTGTATTTCCACCAACAATGCTCGAGGGTTCCTTTTCTCCACATCCTCGCCCACTCTTGTTTGTTGATTTATTGATGATAGCCATTTGA
The DNA here is from genome assembly GCA_004026665.1 of Murina feae. Classification (NCBI taxonomy): domain Eukaryota; kingdom Metazoa; phylum Chordata; class Mammalia; order Chiroptera; family Vespertilionidae; genus Murina; species Murina feae. The sequence continues at coordinate 11,043 of PVJC01026947.1, read as the reverse complement.
ACAGCTGGAGGTGATATCTTATTGTGGTTTTAATTTGCATTTCTCTGATGATTAGTGACATTCAGAATCTTTTCCTATATCTATTGGCCATCTGTATGTCCTCTTTGGAGAAGTCTATTGAGGTCCTCTGCCCACCTTTTAATTGCATTAAATTAAACTTTTTGGTTGCTAGTTATATGAGTTCTTTATAACTTTTGGATATTAACTTCTTACTACATGTATCATTGCTGAATATAGTCTCTCATACAGGAGGTTGTCTTTTCATTTTGTTGATGATTTCCTTCGCTGTGCAAAAAGATTTTAGTTTTCCATAGTCCCAATTGTTTATTTTTCTCTTTTGTTTCCCTTATCTAAGGAGATTTGTCAGAAAAAATATTGCTAAGATAAGTGGCATAGATATTACTGGCTATGTTTTTTTAGGAGTTTGATGATTTAGAGTCTTACATTTAAGACTTTTATCCATTTTGAGTTTATTCTTGTATATGATGTAAGAAGGTGACCTAGTTTCACTTTCTTGCATGTATTTATTCAATTTTCCCAAAACTTTATTGAAGAAACTGTCTTTATGTCATTGTATGCTCTTGCCTCCTTTGACATATATTAATTGACTATATAGGTTGGGTTTATTTCTGTCAGAAAATATTTCTTTAATATTTATTTTTATAGGGCTTACTGTTTATCAAGTATTTTTCAAGTGATTAAACCATTTTACTTATTTAATCCTCATAACAGCCCCCAAAAGAAGGTACTATGATTACTTCCATTTTATACTGAATGAGGAAACAGAATCAGAGCAATGAAATAATTTGGTCCTGGTCCTCTGGCTCTGAGGTTCTGGCTCATGACCACTACATCATGCTGCCATCCCCTAGTCACTCTCTGCTTACAAAGAAGTTACATGATGGTGACGGTTAAATGATAGGTCATGGTAGGGAGGATAAAGAATACTCAAGAAACAACAAATGTAAGTTAAATTACTATTTGTTTTGTATACTATTGTACCTCCAGCACTTAAAACCTTTTATTTTATGCCTAGTACATAGGTAAGGGCTGAATAAACATGTATGGAATGTTTCTGAAAGAGGTTTTGATATAGCCTGTGAATTAAACAAATTGGATGAGATGACAGACTCCCATGGAAACCTACTTAATGAATATGGGGCAGTGAGGAAGGGTCTTTTTGAGGAGGTAGCATTTAAGCTGAGACCTGAAGGATGAAAAAAAGGTAACCATGAAAATACCATGGAAAAGCATTTAGGCAGAAGGACCAGAATGGTCAGAGGCTCGGGTGGGAGAGAGCCTGGCAGATGTGAAAAATGAAATGAGCCAGGTGTGGGAAGCAGGTGTGCACGGGCAGCTGTGGAGGGAGATGAAGCTAGGTGACAGAAGCTGGGTAATGTAGGCCTTCCCTCTGGGAGGATACTGTGGAGTGCCATGGAGGGACTCGAAAGGAGAACACATGGGCATTGCCCTCAGGAGTTTTCAATCCTGGTGGGAAGACAAGGCAAGCGGGGAAAAAAAGAAAAACAAATTCAATCACTACACTTTATTGAACATCTTTATTTGTATTTTTTGCTTGTTTTTTTCTTTCTTTCTTTCTTTGGTTTTTGGTGACTTAAAAACTATTCCTGCATCCTCTTCTGATTGTTAGAAGACTGGCTCAAATCAAAGACTGGCTTTTCACTTGTGCAGAAATTAATATGTTGTTCCGTAATAGATCACACCATAATTATACTTAAACTAGAGGCCGAAGCACAAAATTCGTGCAAGGAGCTCGGCCCTCACAGCCAGCGCGACTTGTCTCAGCCCTTGCAGCCCCAGCTTCATCTGGAAGGTCATCCCGTCTAATTAGCATATTACGCTTTTATTATTATAGGTATTTTCCTTTTGATAGACATTTAAATGCTTTCAAGTTTATAGAGTAAGGACCTTTCTTTCAGTCTTTTCTCCAAATGAACTATAGCTATTATCTCAAAACCTTCTCAGGTGCCCTTTGGCCTCTGGCTTGTTTACTGTTGGATGAAGCCTAATTTGCCAATCTCCCTCTTCAAATGAGTGTTCAGATGAGCACTTGGTCCAGACAGAGGATGAGGAACGTGAAGTTCAGGCGAACTATTGCATATTTTTGAACTTCCTGCCTCCAGGTTCATGTGATGGAAATATGAGCTTCAACAGCTCTTTTATTTCGGCTGCGCAAAATGGCAATTAGTTTTCTTATTGCCTTTTGTTGGGCTTCTAGGAGCACAGTTCTGCTTGGCTTCATCGGTTTAACTTCTGATCTTTGTTTCCCATGTCCCTGGTTATTCCTTTGTGGCCTCTTCACTTGAATTCTCAGGTATGCCCTTTTCTGCCCCGTTGTGGATGACTTGTCCCCCGCAGTGACCAGCCACTCCAGTTGGCCTGGCAGATTTTCTTTACACCAATAATTTGCATTACCTTAAAAATTAAAAATGAAACTCCCATTTGACCCAGTGATTCCACTTCTAGGAATAAATTCCAAGAAATGAGAAACACCAATCAGAAAGGATATATGCATCCCTATGTTCATAGCAGCACAATTTACAATAGCTAAGATTTGGAAACAGCCTAAGTGCCCATCAGCAGATGAGTGGGTTAAAAAACACTCGTACATTTACACAATGGAATACTACACTGCTGTGAAAAAAAGGAATTCTTACTATTTGCAGCAGCATGGATGGAGCTGGAGAGCATTATGCTAATCAGTGGTTCTCCACCTTCTAGCCCTTTAAATACAGTTCCTCATGTTGTGACCCAACCATAAAGTTATTTTCACTGCTACTTCATAACTGTAATGTTGCTACTGTTATGAATCGTAATGTAAATATCTGATATGCAGGATGGTCTTAGGAGACCCCTGTGAAAGGGTTGTTCGACTGCCAAAAGGGTCGCGACCCATAGGTTGAGAACCGCTGCGCTAAGTGAAATAAGCCAGTCAGAGGAAGATAAATACCACATGATCTCACTCATTTGTGGATATAATGAAAACATAAACTGATGAACAAAAATAGAGCCAGAGTAATACAAGTATCGAACAGACAGTTCAAGTTGAGAAGGCAGGGGAGGGAGGAGTGGGTAAGAGATCAACCAAAGGACTTGTATGCATGCATATGAGCATAACCAATGCACACAGACAGTAGGGGTTGAGGGCATGTGCTGGGTTGTGGAAGTGGCCGGGAAGAGGCCAATGGGGGAAAAAGGAGACTTCTGTAATACTTTAAACAATAAATAATTTAAATTAAAAAAATACTTTATATATAAGTCTACATGATTAAAGGCACATGGCCTTTCTTAACTTGAAAAAAACTTTACTTCTCGATGGATAATAGCAAGGAAGCTAAGTGATATATGAGGTTCCATAACTCATTTGTCTTCCTCCCTTTTTGCAACTCAGGAGCTAATATTGGAGATTAAATAATGGACTTCATTGACTTCAGTGCACCTGCTGCTGAGTGTGTAAACTCATCCTTTCTCATATAGCCAGACATGACTCGCTAAGCAGCTTCCAAAGTAAAAGTGGTGACATGAATAATTCTGCCTGGCAATAAGGTCAACCTTGTTCTCCTGAGATCTGCACTGTGAGCAAAGAGCAAGGAGCTGCATAAACCTTGTTCCTTCAGGAACTCTGGGGATCTGTTCCCCCTTTTCCTAATGCCTGAGAAATGAAAACACACAAGAAACAAAATACAGGACTAGAGTTTTGTTTGTTTTTAAATCTGGGTTTTGTAGAAAGAGGGAGTATAAGAAATGAAAGATAGTCTCCATGTAAAATTGTTCTTGCAAAAACTAGAAATTATATAAATGCATAAAATATAAACAAAAATGTTAACTGTGTGTTTTTTTTAAAAACTAATGATTAGTTAAGCGGATTTTTTTTTTTTTTGCTTTTTAATCTAGATTAAATAAATTTTTACAGTAAGCATATATTGTAATATAAACTATTTCTTAAACTTTTATTAACTGGAAAGGCACAGATTTTTTTTTCCTACCTTGTGATAAATTATTTGGATGAAAAGTAAATTTGTGTGGGAAACTGGACAAAATTACTTCTGTTGACATAAGAATATCCAAACCTATAGGTAATTTTGAAAATTTATTTGAGCCAAACTGAAGACATGCTTGGAAGCAAGATCTCAAAAATGCTCCAGAGAATGGCAGTTTATAGTTTTTTATACACTTGGAATCAAATGGGACAACAAGAACATTACATGAGCGCTGGTCAGTAGAGCCTCAGTCTGTGCACTGAAGGGTCATGGGTTCGATTTCCTGTCAAGGGCATGTACCTGGGTTGCAGGTTTGATGCCCAGCTCTGGTTGGGTTCCATGTAGAAAGCAACCAATTGATGTGTCTCTCTCACATAGATATTTCTCTCTCTCCTTCTCTCCCTCCCTCCCTTTCTTTCACGCTATCTTAAAGCAATGGAAAAATATCCTTATGTGAGGATTAACAAAAACAACAACAATAAAGAAAATTACATGAAATTAATTGGTGATAGATTAAGAAGGCTGAGAAAAATGGAGAGATACTTCCTTTACATCGATAGGTACAGAATACTTAAACATTTGCTGTAAATGGGATGGTATACGGACAAGAGGATCATGTATGTGCTCCCTTGAGGGTGGTTACACCTCCAAGGGGTCTGGCATTTCAAAGTTGTGTTAACCCAGGTGCAGGAAAAACAATGGACAGGACTTGTTTAAGGCAAAGATAAACCTTTTACTAAGGAAGTTGTAGGCCTGGGACATGACTATTCGGTATGACCTGCCCAGTTAGGAATTTATAATCAGATCACCCTGTGAGATTCCTTCTTCTCTCTGAGCTTGTCAGATTCACTACATAGTCCATTTTTCATTCACACTTCAAAGTTTGTTCCCACTCTGAAGGTTTTATGGAGTTACCGTCAAATTCAGTCAGCAAAATAGATGGCAAACAATGATACCACACAAATCGTATTTTTAGGACTTACAATTCAAACTAGCTGAAGTGAAAAAGCAACATTTCTTATAAGGATACAGAGGCCTATAGTCGGCTGGTTACAAAAATACTTTGGTTCCTGTTACTCTGCGACCTCCCGAAGCCGCCTCACTACCTCAGCCATCCCAGCTGATCCCCCTGGGATTTCTCAGGACAAAAGGGGCAACGCCTGGAGTGGCCACAGACGTCAAGGACTCTGTACCAGCTGTCTGGCCCTGTCCTGACTTCCCCTCTGTGCTTTGTTAAGTATTTTGAGAGTCACTGCTTCTTAGGATACATGAATGTCTCAAGGACAGAGAGTTAGCTGGGCCTCGGGAAGGCAGTAGACCCAGGGCCTTGGAAACCATCAGGCCTCTTCCACCATTTCTCATCTCTGTGTCTGCTCCTTCCTCTCCACCGTCTTCCTGCCTTCAAGTTCATGTGATGGAAAGATGAGCTTCAACAGCTCTCAGAGGTTTCACGTCTTGGGTCTGGTGACTTGGAGAGACACTGACCTTTCTCCTCCACCCCTTCATTTCCTTCCAATTTCAAATGTCCAGGGAAGGAAATGAGTGACCAGTCTTCAGTCATGTGTCACTCCTATGCCAAACATTTACAGCTCTATGGGGGGAGGGGATTATATTGCCCAACCATGGCATTTTCAATCACAACCATATGATGGAGGATGGGTACTTGCAGATAAAATGGAATTTTTCAGAAATCAAGGAGTGGAGCATAAATCAAGGTCCTTGGCACATAACTGTTTCTCATCCTCCCCTTAATTAGGGATTCTTTATCCAAAAATCTTATCCTATATAATAAAAGGCTAATATGCAAATCGACCAAACACGGAATGACTGGTTGCTATGATGTGCACTGACCACCAAGGGGCAGATGCTCAACCCAGGAGCTGCACCCTGGTAGTAACTGTGCTCCCACAGGGGGAGCACTGCTCAGCCAGAAGCCCTGAGCTGGGTTCATGGCTGGTGAATGCAACAGCGGTGGCAGGAGCCTCTCCCACCTCTGCGGCAGGGCTAAGGATGTCCAACTGATGGCTTAGGAGAGTGGGCCTAAGCCATCAATCGGACATCCCCTGAGGGCTCCCAGACTGTGAGAGGGCACAGGCTGGGCTGAGGGACCCCTCTGAATGCACAAATTTTGTGCACTGGGCCTTTAGTATCTCCATAAAAGAGGCTCTAAATAGTTATGTACCAATGTTTATAATTTTACATATATAAAAGTACATAACTCAAAAGTTTTAAACTCTCATTTTATGCACATTTTTAACAAACTTCCTTACCAGTTTCTATGTCTAAGGCAAATTAGAAGTAGAAATTAAGAAGGGGAAGTAAGAAAGTAGGCAGGCTTCCCAGGATGAAATCTGAATGTGTGTGAGTGTGAGTGTTTGTGTGTTTGTACATGTGAGCACACATGTGAAAGCACACATGTACAAGCACATATATTCAGATCTGGGGACATTTTCCATTATAATTATTATAAATTTAAATATTCTAAAAAGTCCTTACTGTAAGAAAGTTAATATATAATTATTGATAGTCATTTTAATTACTGAAGTCCTCAATTAAAAAAAAAGCTGTTATATTCAATATATCCTGTTTAAGAAGGCAGATAAAATGTCAATGCATTGATAAAAGAGAATAATCGTACATGTAGGGGTGGGGGTCTTTGATGTCTAAAGGGATATACTTTAGTTACCTAGAAAACTATTATTCAGTAATACTAGGTGAGTTCAGAGTTCTGGCATTTATTGATATTAAATAGCCAAAAAGTCTAATTTTTCACTTGAATTTTTGGGAGTGGGTTAGCTTGGACAGGTGTTTACCAATTCCTCCTTTATAAAATAGGAGGAATTGATATTTACTATTCAATTGTTAGGATAGAATAGCTTACATATGTGAAAATTCTTTAAGGTCTTTGAAGAAGTCAAGAAGTTATTAAGTAGAAGTTATATGAAAATCTATTTTTTGTAAGAACCATAATTTACCATAGTAAAGTACAAATTTACTTCTAATGAAAGAAAAATGAAGGTAAATGGGTTCTGCTTTAGGTCTTGATGAGCTCATTTAAAGTATCATTGACTTAGATAAGACCTTTATTGGTCACTTGTCTTATAGTTCCGATAAATTATTTTAAATTTTAGTAGTTTGCAACTAAAGATTGTCTATGACGTTGGATCGATGGCTTTATTTAATAAACTATATAAGTTATATTTTCAAGTTATATTTTCCTCCTACTTCTATTACGATAATAAAATAATAATGCTTTGCAAATTTCAAATTATAGAGAAAATTGTCACTCATCCAATTTTCTAACAACTGTGATCATTTTTCATATAAATATATATTTTTGTGAAATTTCACTGGTAGTTATGTTCAATATTATAGCCCCCCCTTTCCATGTTGCTACTTGTTATTCTTGTTGTTCATAATTGTCATCTAATTAAGTGAATGCACTAAAATAATGAACTAGCCATTTCACTATTTTTAGATATTTAGATCTCTCTCTCTCTCTTCCTCTCTCTCTCTCTCTTTCTCTCTCTCTCTCTCTCTCTCTCTCTCTCTCTCTCTCATAAAAAGTACACCCTTTACCCTCTTCCCAAATTGTGTAGTTCTGAATTGTGAATGAAATTCCCAGTGCCATGGCTATAGCCTGCCTCTGAGGAAAGTAGAGACAGCAATTCTTCTTCATAAAGTTGTCACACTCTATCTCATGTGACTTTGCCATCCCTATAGGTAGATACTAATAGGCTGGAGCATCCTTGCCTGGAATAAAAGGCAGATATATTTAGGCTAGATATCAGAAAGGCCCATGAAGTGGCTCTGCAAGAGACTCTGCCCAATAGCTGGGTACCATATTGGATGGGATCAAACTGATCCAATTATCATCTACCTCTTGGTAAATATAAATGTGAGATTATACAGAGAAGACAGGATGCTCTGTATGCTCTTCTGGAGATGGAAAAAATATTACCAGGACATAAAAGTCATTGACTTACTGAAGTCACTAGTATATTCTTAATAATGATCAACTGTGTTTTTCATTTAGCATGAGTCGTGGTGTACTTGCCAGTATCAGTGGGCTGGACTCAGAGTCATAGTCCAGCTTCTGAGACTGTCATCCATCTCACTTTTTCATGGAAGTAAACTCCTATTATAATACAAGAGGCCCGGTGCACAAATTCGTGCATGGGTGGGATCCCTTGGCCTGGCCATCAATCAGGGCCAATGGGGGCCTGCTGGCTGGGAGAGGGACTATGCAGGTTGGCTCGTTGCAGGAGGTTGGCTGTGGGAGCGCACTGACCACCAAGGGGAAGCTCCTGTGTTGAGCATCTGCCCCCTAGTGGTCAGTGTGCATCATAGCTATTGGGCAGTCATAATGATTGCTTAGGCTTTTATAGATACAGATAATTCGTTTTCTTTTGGATGACTTTCTTGGGATGAATTACCCAAAATGGAATTAAGAAATATAAATATTTTTATGGCTTTAGAAATATATTGTTCAATTACTTGCTACTGTCATTTCTGAGAATTTACCCCTGGATCTTTTGCTCTTTTTATTCTGTATTCTTTCTCTGAATCATCTTTCTCTGTCTAATGACTATGAAGACTGTCAGGTTCAATACACCATTCAATTATAAGCTTTACCATTATTTTATGAATGGCAGAGGTAAGACATGGTATTAATTAGGTTCTCAATACTTTCTTGTATTTTCTAATTTTATTTCATAACTTTTGAAAAAGCTCTTTTAGATTTTTATGCATGTATAAAAAGGAAATACAAGCACAATATATTGGTTAATGTGTTACCTAGGATTTTTCAGAAACAACTCTTCAAAACTACTTTTTTACTCAAGTTTCATTTATATCTTTATTTTTACAGCACTGTGCTGTCTCTTGTTCCATCAAGAGTATGGGTAATTCAGCATTATTTACATGAATTCTTCACTAACTTCTCTAAGGTTTTCTTTGAAGTCACTGACATTCATTCTGAAAATCCTTTTGTCCCTTTCCTGATCTCACCAAATGTGTTAACAGAAAATCTCCAGACAACAAACAGGACTCACATGCCTTTTTTAGATAGTCCTTGTGTTTAGTTGACCAAAATATCCAAGGGTCACATTTGTGTAGTGTGGCTACCTTAACCAGATATACATAGGCAATATATCTGTTGTCTGCCAATGACAATTACAAGATATTATCAACTGTAAGACACATCCTGGTTTTAGAGATGTTAGAATACAATTTATATTAACATGTACTAATTAATGACTCTCAAATCTATTTTCCACCCCAGACTTCTATATAGGTCTGCCCTTAATCTTTACTTTGTAAGTCTCTACTTAGATGACTTCTGTGTACCTCAGATTCTAATGTGTCTATATTAGTTTTCCATTGCTGCAGTAAAAAATTTCCACAAACTTAGTGACTTAAAACAACAGAAATGTATTATTTTATATTTCTGGAGGTCAGGAATCTAACACAGTTTTTATTGGTCTAACAGCAAGGTGTCAGCAGGTCTGTGTTCTTTCTAGAAGCTCTAAGGTAGAATCATTTCTTGCATTTTTCAGGTTGTAGAGGCTGCTCACATCCCTTGGCTCATAGCCTCCTTCCACCTTGAAAGCCAGCAATGGCTCATCTTTATCACATCACATCACATCATCACATCACATCACATCACATCACATCACATCACATCACATCACATCACATCACATCACATCACTCTGATTCTTAATGTCCTGCCCCCCTTTTACATTTATAAGGGCATTTATGATTACATTGAGCCTACCTAGACAGTCCAGGATCATTTCATCTCAAATGGAAGGTAACATAGTCACAGGTTCTGGGAATTAGCATATGAACATGTCTAGGGGGCCATTATTCTGCCCGCTACAATGGGTACACAAAAGTCATGATATTCCTCTCTGGTCAAATTTTCTCCTCTTCTCACCTTTTCTATCTCAATGATTTAAACCTCAATCTACCAGTTTCCCATACCAGGAACCTGGATGTCATCCTAGAATCCTCCCTCTTAATCATTTCCCACATCTGAGCAACCAATAAATCCTGTCATTTCTCTGTCCTAAGCAGCATGTAAGTCTACTTAGTTCTACTTGTGCTGTCACTACCCTGGGCCAGTTCTTCATCACCATCTCTTATCTGTTTCACTGCTAAGGCCTTTTTAACCCATCTCCCTGCCACCAAAAGTGATGCATCTCAGCACATACCAAAGGGAAATTTATGAGAAGTTTTACATCCTCCTCAGCATCATATGCAGCTGGGAGGGAGATGCGCACATAGTAAAATGCCAAAGGCTTACATTTGAATAGCACTTTACGCAACACTTTCACATTCTTACCACAGTTAATCAGCTCCACAGCCGTGTGAATCGGGTACTATTCTTGTTAGTGGAGTTAAATGACTTAGACTTAGGCTTTGAAATAAGGTTTCATTACTTCCTCAAATCTGCCTCCTACAGTGTTACCTTCTTACACTACTCACTGCCATTTCAAATTCCACATGTTCAAAGACAGTTCCTCTTCCAATTTCCCTGGCCCTGTCATTGATTTCCCACACCTCCCCCTCCATTCCCCATTCCCACCCCCCCACCCGCTCACACACATTCACCAACCTTCAAATTTACCATTGACTTACTCCATCCAGCCTTGTCTCACAGCTAGCCAGACACCAAGACTGGTTGGATTTTATTTTAAAAACAGAGGCCTGGTGCACAAAATTCATGCACTCAGTGGGAGTGGGGGGTGGGGGTGGTGTCCCTCAGCCCAACCTGCACCCTTGAGGGATGTCCGACTGCCTGTTTAGGCCCGATTCCACCCGTGAGATCGAGCCTAAATGGGCAGTCGAACATCCCTTTCACAATCCAGGACTCCTGGCTTCTGACCTCTTGCCTGCTGATTTCCCCTAACCACTCCCCTGCCAGCCTGGTCAATGCCTAACTACTCCTGTGCCAGCCTGATTGCCCCTAACTTCCCTCCCCCTGCCAGGATGGTCCCCCCCGCTAACTGCCCTCCTCTGCAGGCCTGGGTCCCCC
>PVJC01026946.1:0-23593 GCA_004026665.1 Murina feae | reverse complement strand
CTGGCCTGACCACGAGGCGGGGTTTTCCCTGCTTTCTGGTGGCTGGAGGAAGATGGGCAATAGGCAAGCTTGGAAGGCAGGCCGCACCCAGCCCTGGTCACAGCTCAAAAAAGAGAACAACATGCAGGGGAGGGCAAGAGTCTGAGAGATCAACATAGAAGGGGTGCCTGCTCCAAGCTCCACAGTGTGCCTGGGGGCAGGTCCGCAGCAGGTAGACACACACAGGAGAACTGCTCTGAGCCTCAGATGCGGCTGGGGGTAGGTCCCCAGTGGCCACACACACACACACACACACACACACAGAAGGCGCCTGGCAGACTGGGGCCATCATAGGACATCCACTGAGGGGTCCCAGACTGTGAGAGGGCACAGGCCGGGCTGAGGGACTCCCTCCACCCCGAGTGCACAAATTTTTGTGCACCGGGCCCCTAGTATATATATATAATCACATCTTCTTTTTCCAAGTCTGAGCTTACAGCAGATAGAAGAATGGCCACTACAGATAAATTCTAGTAGTTAAGAGTGCTTCTTGGTAGTCGTCCTTCTTTTATCCTCAGGAGGCCTACACTCTGTCTGAAGTGTTCTGGACCTTGTGACTAGTCAGAGCTAGATGTAATCTTGCTGAGGCTCGCTCCCTCCCCCCTCCCCCCTCCCCCCCGCCACCCCACCCCGCCCTAACCAGGAGACTGTTTCTGCAATATCAGGGATAACAGCCCTTTGAGAGTAGGAGAAGGGTAACCCAGCCATTATCTATACTGTTTTTCTACCTTGATCTGCTTAAAATGTCTATCATTCCTAATATCTGGAATCGGGCAAGACCCAGGTCTAGAAGTTTGGGGGAGCTAAAGGATCTATAAGATGATCCTGTCCTTTCAACAATACCAAGTAGCCTTTTCCCCTTGAAAGGTAGAGGTATAAATATGAGGGTGAAAAATAGGACCCTGATTCTACAGGACCTGAGAGAAATGGAGTCAAAGCATGGCAACAACAAACAGGAAAGAGGCAGGCGCTGCACAAGCAGATCATCTGAAAACCAAGTGCCTTTGGCAAACACACACGGCAGACTTCAGGATGGCTGCAAGGAAAGGGGCTGGGTGCAGCGACATTTCCCCCCATGATTTTACTAGTGTTTCAAATTATGAAAAAAAGAACATTGTTTAATCTTTAAGAAGGCGGTCTTTTGGAAAGATGAGATGGTGGGAATAAATACAATTTGATTTATTCTCTAAACCATCTATTTTAGCGAGTTCCCAGCGTCACATGACCATGTGTTGGGAACATAAGGTGATGGGTTATCTTTTTATCGGATCCCAGCTCCCACCATGACCCTCACTAACCACTTACCCTCTGGAACTCCTGCCTCCTCCCTCTCCTGGCTTCTGGAGGGCTATTGTTCACTAGATACACCTGCCCATTAGAGTTAGGATTTTTTAAAAGATACATATTTTTTCCCCCATACTTTTTCTTTTAACTTACCTACGTAATTACATTTGCGGTGTGTTTTTGTAGACAGCATATGTAGTTGGGTCATATGTTTTTAACCACTTTGGTAATCTCTTTTAATTTGTGCATTTACACTATTTATATTTAACCTAATGTTGATTTTTAAATTTAGTACTGCCATTTTATTTATTTTCTGTTTGTTTCCTCATTTATAAATTATTATTGTTTCCCCTTTTCTATGTCCTTTTGGGTATTCAAATATTCTCTTTTAGTACTCAATGTTACCTATTGTGCTTTTTACTACATCTCTTTGTATAGACCCTTTATTGGCTAAGCCAAAGACTATAATACATAATAAATATTGTTTTAAGTGTGTGCCACCCAGTAGCCCGTGTGGGACCTGGACAGTGGTCTATATCTTTGCATAGTTCATAACTGAACAACTGCTGGTGTGCTATTTAGTATCAGATCCATGTATGTGTAGCTTCACGTGAGCCCATGAGTTCATACAGAAATTTACAGGATTTACTTACCAAACCTCCTCCCTGCCCATGATCTACCTGTTGCCTTTTAGTTTTCTGTGGCTCTCCTTCAGTCTTTCAGACAGTAATCCCAGGTTTTATCCATTTAATCCTGCTCTGCTGTGCACTGTCCACAGGTTTATCCATTTTTCAGCTGAGAGGTAGGAGGACAGAGAATAGAAAAGCCATGGGAGGTCAGCTCAGTCTCTTGAAACCACAGGTCCTCTGATTAGAGAGAAACATTCCCTTCCTCAGAATTTAAGGCACCTGCAAGTCTATGCTGCTGCCGCTGTCCTTACTGTCATTGCCATGGAGTTGAGGTGTGAGAACCACAACAAGGTGAGTGACTTTTCTACATTCTCTCGAAGCACTTGGAGATCTCATTCTCACATCTTGAGCCCAAACTCGAGGACTTCTCTCTTTCTGTCAATATCCACCTCTGGATGTCAGGGTATCTCCAAGTGGGCTGGGGGATATTGAAGGGCAAAACTATTAAACTCATTACTGGTTTTGTAGTATTTGAAATTCTGGTCTTCCCCAATCTGCCTCCTATTTTTACTTTCAGAATCTTAGCTTTTCCAAACATTCTGTACAGGTTTTATAGGTACGTTCAGCTGGAGAGACAGGATGGAATGTACTTTGTCTCAGTGCTATATTTTTTAATGACTAACATGACCCAGCATGAACACGAGAATGAAGTGAACAAGGCTGTCAGATTTAGCTGTGAGTGTGAGTAAAAAGGTGACATTTTAGTTCTAGGTGCCAAAATGATGCCAATGTCTTGCCTTCTGCATGGCAAGTGGTAGCAAGAGCCAGATCTGGATTCCCTAATTCCCCTAATTTTCCAGAGCAGTAGAATTCCCAGGAAAATCCAGCAAGAACTACTCAGGCTAACTTTCGTAGCTGACTTGCTTAGCTTCCCTGACCAGGTGAGTACTGCTTTGGATCTGTTCTCTCCTGGGCATTTCCATGCACTAGAAATCATTTAATAATCACAACTCCCCAGTGAAGTGGTGGAAATCATCTTTAGACTTGCCTATTAAGTGACTTATTAAGTGACAAATGCTGCCAGATGGTGTGTGTGTGTGTGTGTGTGTGTGTGTGTGTGTGTGTGTGTGTAAGGGCGGGTGGGGGTGACTGGCCTACTGCGTGGAAATCTGCGGGGAACTAATAGAAGCAGGAGCGAAATGAAGCATTTTTCTCACTTACTGGATGAAGTGGCATTTACTTGTTACCATTTACTTTTTACAGTCATGGCTACCCATACACTGCAAATAGTACAAATGGCTAGAGAACTACCTCCCTCTACTTCGATCAGAATTCATTGACCCTCCTCAGCATCCCAGCTTTTCCTGAGACTTCTAGATTCTAAACTCTCCCTTTCTGCTAGTTCCTCCTACCCTTAGCTCCATCTGCATTTTAGGTGGCTTACTTCTCTGGCACTTAATGTTACTTAATACTTAGCATCATTTTCCCCGTGATCATTTGTTTATGGTTTAGTAATAAAAAAACGATTCTAGGTTAGAATTAGGTGACAAAACACACCATCGGAAGACGAATGTAGCAAAAGTCACTGGTTTTAGCTTTAGTGTTAGAGGCAGGAGTTGCTGCCACCCAGGGTCAGCAGTCTGCTGCAGATGTCAGAGCTCCTTCACAGCCCCTGGAAGGCGAGAGGCATTAAACTGCAGAGACTGCTACAAAAATTCACTCCTACCTTGGCTACTGTGAATAATGCTGCAGTGAACATAGCGGAACATATGTCTTTATGAGTAAACGTTTTCAAGTTTTTTAGGTAGATAAGGGCCAAATATATGGTGATGGAAGGAGACTCAACTTTGGGTGGTGAGCACACAATGTAATATGCAGATGGTATATTACAGAATTGTACACTTGAAACTTGTATAGAATTCTTAACCAATGTCACCCCAACAAATTTAATTTAAAAACAACTCTCACCTGAAAATTCACACCTCCAACCACTGTCACAGGAAAAAGATGGCTTTTGCTCCTTCTGTGTCCCGTCTTGTAAGAGTGGATCTTATTGATGGAACCCTGAATGAATTCAAAACCCTGCGGGCCAGGGAGCCTAGGAAGTATGGCTCCCAGGCCTCTGGCCCTTGCCAATACAAGAGACGTGAAGTGAGTGAAGAATAATGAGTGCCCACAGTTAATATTTTTCGCAAACAATGATGTTTAATTCCAATGGGAAAAGCAAAACAAAACATTTTTCACCGGTAAGCCAGGCCCTGGTTGGTATTTATCCTTATGAACTAGAATTTCATTAGTCACAACACATTCGGTAATCATATAGTTGGCATTGATTGTTAAGCTTTGGTTTTGCACACAGTCTGAGGCTAATGAGAACAAATAATGGGCTGCTTTAATCAAAATTAATGTTTGGTGTCAAAAATGTAATGGCCTTCAAGGTTAAGATTTTTTAATGCCCAGGAGGGGATGGAGGTAGCATCCTGTTGTTGGTGGTAATTAACTGTCTGCTGTAAATTGTGGTGTAGAAAACTCCCAAGCCACAGAGAATCTATACTGAGGGTTAAATTTCTGGGAAATATATGCACTCATCATAAATTGAGTTAATGTTGGTATTTGTGATAAACATTGTTACCTTAAATTGGTTAAAGAATAGAATGTACCCATAATTTTTAAAAAATATGTTTATCGTAGAACCACCATGAAGATTACATGGTGCATGTGTGATTTTTTTTCCTGAAAAATAAAGGCATCAATTTTTTAATTTTAAAAATCTGAGCAAAATGAAAGGAAAGTATATTTTAGCTTATGAGTATTCTATTTCTACAGATGTACACAAACTCCAATGGCTTTGTTTTGAGTAACAGCCATTTCACACTTGAATTTAAACACTTAAACATCTATCATTAGTTGATTCCAAGATAGCTGCAGAGTAGGTGGAAGCTACACTCACCTGCTCCCCACCCCAAACCAAATTTAAAGTTAAATTATAGGACAATCAACCTGAATAACCACCTGAAGGCCAGCTGAACTGAAATATTATAACCAAGGATTTACAGAAGAAGCCACAGAGGCTGGTAAGGACAGAGATCCGGAAAGGGCCAGCCCCTGCACCCAGGTGTGGTGGCTGAGAAGCCAGAGGGATATTGTGGCTGTAAAACTCTGTCCCCCCAGGAATGTGGGGTCTCAGTCCCATGCAGGGATCTCTTACTCAGAGCAACAGAGATGTGAGGATGAGGCAGCATAGAATATGATGGAGAAAATCAGTGCTGATTCAGCCCACTCAGATGCCACCTTTTCTGGGACAAGCATTCCTATTTCTAAAGCACCTGCCTGGGGAGTGCACTGCCTGGTTTCCAACTGCTGGTGAGGGCTCTGTGAGATGCACCCAGCAGTGATTTGGAGGATCCTGTACTTCTGGGGAGGCTCTTGACAGAGACTCAGAGAGTGACTAAACTGTGTATCTTTGGAAAGAGGGCCAGTCTCCCCCACATCAAGCACACAGCTGACACCCCTTCCCCAACCTGTTGAATCACTTGCCAGCCCATCCTGCAGAGTTCAGCCATGGAGGGAGATCAGAGTGCTGGGCAGAGCTGGGATTTTCAAAGTGTGTCTCTGGTAAAGCTTTTGTCCTGGAACCAGACAGGTGGGTGCAGAGATGTGTGGATACATTGCAGAGAGCCGATCCTGTTGTCCCTGAAAGCTCAGCCCATGCTATGCCAGGAAGGGGAAGAAGTGCCCACCCCCCTTCTATAGGCTTGTGGGCACCACTTCAATGAGAGACTGGATCAGCACTGCTGAGTTCCATATACCCCACTCCTCAGTTCTGCAGGGAGAAGAAAGAGGGGTTAAGATCTGGAACATTCAAAATATGAGTCTCTTAGAGGCTATTGTCTGGGATGCAGGGCTTAACTGCCTCTTGCAGGCTGGGCTGGTATCATCCCCCAATGGGAGACTCTTTGTATCTGTCCCCCTGAGCCCAGTGGTTCTGCCTGGCTAAGTTTGTTTCTGCAGAGAGGATGGCTGGCTGCACCCTATGTGAACCTCTAGTGTGCCCTCCTGGGGAAATTTGAGTTGGAGACTCTGGCAGAGACTGAGTGGTTTGGCTCTGGAACAAGGGCCACTCTCCCCAAATTGAGAATCTGACCACATGACCCCCAAGTAGTGGACCCATTAGCCCTGGCCTTCCAACCACAGTTGCCCTGCTCTTCTGAGCTCATAACCTGTGGAAGGGTCTGTGGGTCACAGCCAGTCTGGATACACTCTATAGTCTTTCTTCAGGAGGCTATGGAGGAAGACCAGGCTCTCTCAGAGGGAGGCAGAATAACTGACAAGGGGAGATGGTCCTCAGGGAGCCTCAGTCCTTTTATAGATCTGCTGCTAGTTCTAAGCTAGAATAAGCCAACTAATACACAGATTGGCCCCTCCTATGCCTACATAGGCCCAGTAGACAAAGCCACAAGCAGTGAACAGTGTGGGAGCTTCAAATAACTAGCCCAAGACTGGTTACATACACTGTCTGACATCTACCAATAGCTGAATCCCACCCAGGTGGACTCAGAACCAACACAACCAACAGTGGGCTTCAGATCACACCAGAGCTCAACCCAACTAGACACACAAATGGAACCCCTAAAGGAGAATTCCATCAGGCATCAGACGCAGCTGTGAAGAACTCGGGCCTCAGGGGGCAGCCCCTGCACAGTGTCTCACACATGGTGATCAAGGTTTACCCTTATAGTCAGCAAGCCTGAGGGATTAACTCCACTCACAAAAGGGCCAATAGCGTTCAAGACTCAACTACAACAGGAGAGTGCACATAACCCATAAGAAACATTCCTGGAGCACGGAGCTTGGGTGATCTGGATTGTGTCACTGAGCCCAACAAAACACCTTCATCATGAAACCATCATACAAAATTTGGGAGACATAGACGATCTACCTAATACACAGAGACAAAATGGGGAGACCCCAAATGAAAGAGTAAGAGAAATCCCCAGAAAAAGAATTACATGAAATGGAAGCAACCAAAACACCAGATGCAGACTTTAAAACAACGGTTATAAGATGCTCAAACTTTCAGGGAAGAATTGGTGATATCAGGGAGAACTTAAACAAAAAGATAGTAAGCATTAAAAATGACACAGAGCCCTAGCTGGTTTGGCTCAGTGGATAGAGCATCAGCCTATGAACTGAAGGGTCTCAGGTTCAATTCTGGTCAAGGGCAAATTGGATTGTGTGCTCGATCCATAGTAAGGGGTATGCAGAAGGCAGTCAAACAATGATTGTCTCTCATCATTGATGTTTTTATCTCTCTATTCCTTTCCCTTCCTCTCTGAAATAAAAAAAATATATATTTTAAAGAAACAACAACATAGAAACCATTAAAAAAAGAACTAGTCATAAATGAAGAATAAACTAGAAGGAATCAACAGCAGGTTAGATGAGTAGAGGATCAAATCAGCAATTTAGAGGACAAGATGACAGTAGGAACCCACGCAGAGCATCAAAAAGAAAAGAGAATTTTAAAAAGTGAGAAAAGTCTTAAGGAACCTCTGGGACATCAAGTGTAACAACATCATCATAGAAGTACCAAAAGGAAAAGAGGGAGAGTGAGGCATCGAGGGCCTGTTGGAGGAAATAATAGCTGAAAATGTCCCTTACCTGGTGAAGGAATAAGTCACAGAAGTTCAGGAGGCATAGATGCTGGAAACTGATTGTTTTCACCAACCTTAGTTGCTCTGAAAGGTCAGAGCTATGCACCCATTGTTTAAGTTGAAACATTGTTAATTACAGCAACCCCCCCCCCCACCTGTTAATTACATGTAAATTCTTGCTTGGAATTTCCTGCCTAAGGATATGGGTGTTTTTCCAAGAGACTCAATAAAAGGCTGTTGAGGCCCAGGCACCAGTGGGTAGTCATATCCACTAGAGGTAGACTCTATGCCTGGTTCCCCCAGTTTCCAAATTAATTCTCTTCATTTTGTGTGCTGCCTCCTTCAGAACTGGAATCCTGAACAGGAATCCTGAACCATGCTGGATGTGTAAGGGGCTCCCACACATAGAGAATCTCAATCGAGATGAACCCAAATAGGCCCACACCAAGACATATCATATTAAAATGCCAAAGATTAAAGACAGAGAGAATCTTAAAAGCAGCAAAAGAAAGAGTTCCTTATAAAAGAACTCCCATAAAGCTTTTAGTACTGTGAAAACATGAGGTGAGACAGTTTAAATCACTTTGAGTAATTATAAAGGCAATGTTTATTAAAATATATTTCATTTTCAGAATTGAACTATCAGCTGTTAAAGTGTGTATACATTTGGGGGGACACCTTGTATTAATGACTGAAGATCTGAGTAAAGGCATTTTAGTCTGAGGTAACACTTGCTTCCCATTGGTTCATATCTCAGCCTCTATAACTTATTCTATAGAATTAACTCTGGAAGTTGGAAGAGATGAATTTTAGAGCCCCAAATATTATCCAAGTACATTATTTTTAATCACACCTAGAGAAATGCTTACTCTGGACTATCTAGAATAAATCAGGTACACAATTTTTTTCAACAAAGATTATTTGACATTATTTCCATTTATCTTTTCTGTTCTACTCCAAATACCCCCAAGTCACCTACTCACACATCTCTTGTTTTGGAAAGAAGAGTTTCAGTATAGGGCAAGATTGGAAAGACTTTCTAACTACTACTCATTGGTTGTCTGGCTTGGTATTTATTCTGCTTTGTCAGTGTCTCAAGTTATGTTTGGAAAAGGATTTCTTCATTTTCATCCCCACTTAATGCAGATTCTCTTCAAGGTATACATGAAGAAGCCCTAAGGTGGTAATACCTGCCCTTCAGTTAGAGTAATTACCTGGCCTTTACCAACTGTAGACTCCTGGCTGTTGATAGGAACCATTAGACAGGTTCTTTTTAAAAATAGGTATTGAGCCTTTAAAGGATAAAGTCCTGCTTCCTAACATGCAATTTTGTTAACCATTTTGTTTAGAAAACTGGGCTCCGTGTGGTTTCCCAGCTCCTGGTATCTCCTCTTGACGCATGAGGTTGGGGCTGCGTCGGTCATGCCACTTTAGGTTACTGGATCTCACAGGATGCTACAAGGCAGACACACCCCAGGCTGACTCACTGAGTGGGAAGTTTAAAAAGATGGTTTTCCTCAGCCATCAATTAGATAAACCACATTTTTCCAGGAGAAAAACAGAATTTTGAAAAGTTCTTTACAAACAAAAACTCTCTTGCTCATTCATGATGCCTTCGGTTACGTTTTCTTGTGAAGGGGAGTATGACTTTAACCTTAATTGCACTTACAAATTAGCAAGTGAAATATAATGCCACCCTTTCCCTTTTCCATCCTTCCTTCCTTTTTTTTCCCCCCTCAGAGGGAGATACTTTCATGATTTTAGCTCTGGTAAAATTAGAGCATTCTTCCTCTTTGCCTCTTCCCTCAAGGCTGTGGTTTTGGCTGACCACATGGTGAATACATTGTAGATGCAGGCTTGAGTTCTGTTTGCTCTGCTCTGGCTACTCTTCTTTATACATCTCTCTTTATCTTTTATTGAAATGTCCTCAGAAATATACAGAAGAAAGGACATTTATAGATGGTGCCTTTTCGAAAATGGCAATGTAGGTTTAAGATGCACGTAGGGAAGAATCGAACACTGACTAATGACTTTAAGCCGTCTCACCTCGTGTCTTTACAGTGCTGGATGCGGGTTTGGGAAATACTGGGTCAGTGGCTCCCACTGTATTGTAAGATTCCCAAGGACGAAGGATGTGTTTGTGGTTTCTATCTCCTGATGTGCAATATACCTAATACACGTTGGGCAACATGTTCAAAAAAGCAGCCCTTCACATGTACAAGAATGCATAAGAGGAAAACCACACCATCAAATATTTTGCACAAATAATTTTGTACAAAAATCTCATGTCCTTACCCAAAACTTGAGACCAAGTTGACAATAGGATGGGGTTCCATGTAGATATTTATACCCGAGGACCCCCTGTGCATATGTTTAATATGGATATGGGGATCTCAGACTACTAGTAGATTATCACTGTCCTCTTTCTGTGCTGTTGTGAGAGGAAGTCGCCCTTGGGTATGTGAATTCCAGGGACCTAGGAACATTCAGGCATTCCTTTGTTTGCTGATCTCTTAGAAGTTTATCTCCATTGGAGTCTATCTACAGCAGCTGGTGGTAAGATGTGCTCAATGAATTTGGGTAAAAGTAGTGCTAACAGGTAAGAATGATATAACCAGGGTTTTGTGTGGTTATATGTTTGGGTATGGATATACTACCCTATTTAGGTCTCATAATAATTAAGGAAGATACTATCTCCACTTAAGCAATGAGAAAACAGTTTCAGAAGAATAGTTTGCTAAAAATCAGAACACTAAAGTTGTTGATTCTTGCTTCAAAATGTGCGTTCTTAAATATTAAATAATGCTGCTTCTATTAAATTATATTTCCTCTCTGGTATTAGCTATTCTGCCACTCTTTCCCACTTTAATTCCATTACTGTTTTTAGTTTTTTGAGTTAATTCATAACATAATGGTAGGAAAATAGATAACAGAGATATTTTTAAAGCATGTACTAGTATAATGGCAATGTTATGATTCCTTTGTCATGGCCAAAGTCTCCACCACTGCTTTTTCTGGGATCTGGGAGATGGGGCAGGTGAAAGGCAAATACAGTTCTTAGGATGGATCCAAATAATGCTATCCAAACTTTTCCATATTGTCACTGCTCCTTGGGTGTCTTGAGCCCATCCTCTACTTTTAGGGCTTAGGAGTACTCTGGGCTTATGGGGTAGTTGCCTACATAGAGTAACTTAGACAAGCCAACAATCTTAGGGCATAATAGGGCACTTTCTTATTGTACAATAAATGGACAATACAAGTACCTGCAGTGGGTGCTCAACTGTAAAGCAAGTGCCAACAGAGCAAAAGCTGAGCAGACTTTGGATACAGATTCTGCTCCTCTCTGTCGTCCATCCTATCTGCCTCCATCCTTCTCTATATCCTAGCCTACGCACTCGATTCATTGGTTACGATTAAATGTTATACTCTTTCAAGCAGCTCGAGGACCATGTTTTAGAAGTCAATGCTGAGCACTGTGTTCTATGAATGTTTTATCACAACCATCAAATATTCTCTTAAGTAATGGATGGGAAGGAAGGAGTTCATAAACAAGTAAAAGCAAGGGAAAAGGATAAAATTGCATGAACATATTTCAAAATATCATATTTCACTTATAACGTCAGAGGCTTTTACGCAAGATGCTTTCCCTAAAGCATTTGAAAGATTTTTGAATAACATGTCAGCATCATGTTTTCAAAAGTTGTTTTTCAAATACAGAATGTACCAAATGTTGCAGTCAATATATTTTTGTCACATTAAACTTGTCAATTTATATATTGTTATTTGCTGATTATATACCCTATTTACTCTACTGACCCTGTCCCAATGTATCTAAACTTCAGCAAGCCTTTTTACAATAAATCAACAAGCAATAAGTGTTGGCAAGGATATGGAAAAAAAGGAACCCTCATGCACTGTTGGTGGGAATGTGGATTGGTACAGCCACTGCAGAAAGAAGTATGGAGTTTCCTCAAAGAACTAAAAATTGACCTGTCTTATGACCAAGTGATTTCACTTCTGGGAATATAACAGAAGAAACCTGAAACACTATTTTGAAAGCATATATGCACCCTAGATTCATTGCATCTGTATTTACAGGATGTGGAAGCAGCCCAAGCGCCCATCAGTAGATGACTGGATAAAAAAGCAGTGGTACATGTACACAATGGAATACTATGTGGCTGTAAAAAAGAAGGAAATCTCTTGTGACAGCATGGATGGACATGGAAATTATTATGCTGACTGAAATAAGCCAGTCAGAGAAGGACAAATGCCATATGATTTTAGTTATATGTGTAACTTAATGAACAAAATAAACAAACAAAATAGAAACAGAGTCATAGATATAGAGGATAAACTGACAGTTATCAGATGGAAGGGTGGGGCTGGGTGAAAAAAATGAAAGGATTTTTTAAAATCTCATACAATCAGATAACAGTATTGGATTACCAGAGGGAAAGGGGGTGGGGTGGTAGATGAGGCTAAATGGGGAATAAATATTATTGGAAGGAGACTTGACTTGGTGTGGTGAACACACAATACAATATACAAATGATGTAATATAGAATTGTAACAAAAATAAAATAAAACTGCAAAAAATGTCAAAAGCTGCTCCTTTGAGTCAATATTAGAGTGAACACACAAATTCAATGAAATAGTTGAATGATAAATTTAGACTTTTTAATGTTTGTGATACCTGTAGATGTCAGAGGCTGAAATTTCCTTTATTGTCATTATGTCTTTAATTGACTGCTATTGTCTTTGGGTTTCTGTAGAGACTCCTTCTTAAAAGGGGTCTGGGCTTTGCAGTTTTTTAAGTTGTAATTGACTGTTATTGTGCAGGGGCCCTATCAATGTGGTAGTAAGATGTTGAATACAGAATCTTTCTAGTCCTATGATTGCATATTAATCTTTTAGTGAGCCTGTGCCCTGCACTGACTTTCCCAAGTAGTTCTAAGTTCTACCACTCACCACTTTGTCCTTAGGTGAGGCAGGAAGGCCAGAGGGGGCTGGAGCTGGGTATTTTGCTTCCCCCGGGGTCAGTTTGGCTATGGTAAATAGCTTTCCCTGAAGATAGGCCCTTCTTAAGAAGAATGGAGAGTTCTGGATATATTTCAAAATGATTACTTTCCCTTCCTCCTGCCAGGAGCAGTAGGGGGTTTTCCTCTAATCGTTGCCTGAGAACCTGGAGGTAAAATCTACAAAAGTGTAAAGTTTAACCACACAGAGCCTCCAGCAATTTGTCAATTATAATTTAGGTGTTTCTACCTAAAAGTTGCAGACTTCTGCTCCCAGAAATATGATTATCAATATCTGCTCCCTCTCTCTCTAGTTTTTGTGGCAGTGGTTTGCCATGTGACCTCAATTCCCAGGTGGATCTGCAAAGAGTTGTTTAGTTTTCAGTTTGTTTGGCTTTTTTCTTGTGAGAACAAGACTAATAACCTCCAAGATCTTAACATGACAGGCCAGAAACTGGAAGCCAGAATGATAGATTTATATTTAAATCTAGAAAGGTGACAGTAGTCTTGACATAGCCTAACCACATCCAAGAAATGGAATTCAAGTATAGCCACATCACTTGAGAGAACATATCCAGAGCATACTCAAAGAATGGTGAGAGGAAAATAAAGCCATCCTATATAATAAAAGCCTAATATCCTAAGTGTCTGTTTGGTCTGCCATTCAACCAATCAAAGTATAATATGCTAATGATATGTTAAGGCCTCTCAACTGCTTGCTATGATGTGCACTGACCACTAGGGGACAAATGCTCCAACTGGTAGGTTAGCTTGCTGCTGGGTCCAGCCGATTGGGACTGGGTGAGACAAGCCAGACACACCCTGGAGCCCTCACGTGGTCCCTCTCCTGCTGGCCAACCTCCTGCGTCTCTCCCGAGCTCCAATCGTGCACCTGTGGGGTCCTTCAATGTGGCCTGTGCCTTCTTGCAATCTGGGACCCTTTGGGGGATGGCAGAAAGCTGGTTTCTGCCTGATCCCCCAGGCCAGACTGAGGGAGCCCACTTGGGCACAAATTCATGCACCAGGGCCTCTAGTGTACAAATAATAATGATTGAAAATTCGTCTAAATAAACATAAATGCCACACCAGTTTTGCCACTCAGGAAATTTATCTTTTATTTTAATGTCACCACTTTCCAAATTTAGATTTCTAAAATATGTACACTACAATGACATTTTTTTGGTTACTTATATGTAAATTGTGAAGTTATTTGTGATGAGATGCCAGGAATTCTGTTATAGAAACAGAATATTCAGTAATCTCCAGCCACCATTGGTAGTAATTCAGTAAGTATATCCTTCCTCATAGATAATGATGCTGGTATAATTTGGTAAAGTAAAAGTACTATGATTCACCTGCCAAGGAATTGGTGTCTCAGAAAATACCAAGAAATACATATTTTCCTTGAGTAAAGATGATTCAAAGTCAATAACAGTTTCCCCACAAAGGAAACATCAGACCCAGACAACTTCACAAAATAATTCTACCACACATTCAAGGAAAAAAGAATTTTAGTTTTTTATAAAACTCTTCCAAGAGAATAGAGAATTTTGATGTTCAAATCTGACCAGAATATTCAAACAAATAAAAATTACTTAACTACTCTCTTGAACAAAAATGCAAAATATTAGTAATCAAATAAAATACTAGTCATCTGTATACAGAAATATTTAAGAAATCAATACATCTTGAGTATGGTTAAGTTTATCCTAGAAATGCAATGTTGGTTTAATAATAGAAAATCAATTGATATAATTTATCACATTATTAAAGGGAGAAAGACACATGATTATCTTAATAGATGTAGAAAAAAGCATCTTTTAAAAATCAGTATTCACATGATTTAAAAAATATTTTATCAAATTAGGAAAAGCACAAGAATTCATTAATGTTATAAAAAACAAATAAAAAGACACGAACAAAAAATGTACAGTAAACATCAAAGTTAAAGATGTAATGTTAAAGGCATTTTCTTTAAAATCAGGAAAATGAGAAGAATGCCTGCTACCATCACTTCTGTTCAACCATTGGTTGTGGGATCTAGCTGGTATAATGGAGTAGAAAAAGGAAAGCAATAGGAAAGAAAAGTCTCATTTTTGCAGGTACAGTTTTCATCAATGTAGAAAATCTAAGAAAAATTGGCAATTTTTATACAAAATCAGTACATAAAAATCAGTTGTATTTCTATATCAGGAACAAAATATTTTCAGTGCACAACTGAAATATAGAAATACCTAGGGAGAGTCCTATCAAAATACATTCAAATCTTTAAGAGAGAAAATTATGAGGTTTTGGTAAAGCCAATTAAGAATTACTTAGATAAGTGGAGAGAACTAATCTGTTCCTGTAAAGACTCAATTTCGCCTATTTTAAACTCTAGATTCTGTGAACTTCCAACAAAAATCCTGAAGTGGCTTAGAGGGCAGTGTGGAGCAACAGGATCTAGTCAACACCTACCTTTAGGTAGTGGTAGAGAACATGGAACTGGATTCTGAAGATGCTGGGTTAAGGGTCAAGTCATAAAATTGGATAAGACTATACATATTTTTTAAATTTGGAAGCAGATTTCTACCTTACATGGTCTAATATCTTGGCAAGGAGACAATGTTAACACACTACTAGGATAATTCTTGGATGCCTGGCAAAAATTACAGCACCCACTAAGTGAAACAGAACTAACAAAATTGCTACGGCAAGAAGTGGAGGAAAGGACCAAAAAGTTCACAGAAGTAAACATTCACATGTGAATATAGCATATCAGGTCAAAAAAATGTATTGGCTGACTATATTCTACAGGAGGGCCTGGAGGACACTCCATTTATTAGAATAATAAAAAGAATGTGCTGGTGACACAGGCAGCAGCATCACTGAGAAACTTTTTCTCTAAGCGTGGAACTGTCATTGGAATTGAGCTCATAGATAGAAAGGGGGCAATCCCAAAATAATAGAGGGCAAGGAATTAATTTAACTATCAGAACAGAGATGAGCACAGCTATGGCAGGTTAGAGTGACAGCCAGGAGCAGCTATGGAAGTATTTAACAGAATACAATCTTCCAAGGAGCTCAAGAGATGGACACATACTTTCCTGGCTCAGATCCATTGGGTTTAAGCAGAGGCTCAGTGACAAGAAGATAGGATCCTACAGCTTCCCAGAACTCGCAGTAATTTTCCTAGCCCTTTCTCAAAGGATATAAACGCCATTTACCAGTGGGGCAAAGGGAAAACCCAAACATGCTGAGAGTGGTTGGGCACAGGGACCAACTTGAGCCAAAGGGGAAAATGGTCCTCCTTTTAGGATGAGGACATGTATAAGTGAAGTAATAAAAGGAATTTTGACCCAAGTACATTTCACAGAGTATCCACTAAGTCTGTGATTCAAGTCAGTGGGCATTTTCTCAGCCTTAAATTTCAAATTGAAGCAGTATACTTGATAGCTAGCATAATCTTCACATATATTACTTGATCTGTAGAATAATACCTATCCTAGTGGGAGAGTCCAGGAGAATATCTTCACGACATCAGGGTAGGGAAGAATATTCTAAACAAGACACACAACAAGCATAAACCATACAGAAATGATTAATAAATTTGATATATTAAAATTGAAAACTTCTTGCTTGTACCAGTCTGCATTCCCACCAGCAGTGTACCAGGGTTCCCTTCTCTCCACATCCTCACCAGCACTTGTTCGCTGAGTTATTGATGGTAGCCATTTTGGCAAGAGTTGGAGGTGGTTACTTGTTGTGATCTTAGTTTGCATTTCTCTGATGATTAGTGACTTTGAGCATTTTTTTATATGTCTCTTGGTCTTGTATATCCTCTTTGGAGAAGTGTTTATTCAGGTCCTCTGCCCATTTTTTAAATGTGTTGTTTGTCTTCCTGGTGTTGAAGTATATGACATCTTTGTATATTTGGAAATTATACCCTTACCAAGTATATCACTGAAAAATATGTTTTCCAACGGAGTAGGTTCTCTTTTCATTTTGTTGATGGTATCTTTTGCTGTGCAGAAGCCTTTTAATTTGATGTAGTACCATTTGTTAATTTTTTCCTTTGTTTTCCTTGTGATGTATCAGTGAAAATACTGCTATGTGAGATGTCTGAGATATTACTACCTATGTTTTCTTCTAGGATTTTTATAGATTCATGACTGACATTTAAACCTTTTATCCATCTTCAGCTTGTTTTTGTGTATGGTGTAAGTTGGTGGTCTAGTTTCATTTTTTTGCTTGTATCTGTCCAATTTTCCCAACACTATTTATTGGAAAGACTGTCAACTCCATTGTATGCTCTTGCCTCCTTTGTTAAATATTAATTGAACATAATGGCTTGGGCCAATTTGTGAGTTCTCTGTTCTGTTTCATTGATCTATGTGCTTGTACTTGTGCCAGTTCCAGCCTGTTTTGATTACAATGACTTTGTAGTATGATTTGATATCTGGTATTGTGATCCCTCCAACTTTGTTCTTCTTTTTCAAGATTGCTGCAGTTATTCAGGGTCTTTTTGGTTCCATATAAATTTTGGGAGTATTTGTTCTAGATCTGTAAAGTGTGCCATCTGGTAAACCACTATGGAAAAAAGTATACAGTTTACTCAAGAAATTAAAAATTTGATCCAGTGATCTCACATCTAAAAAAATATCCTAAGAATCTTCAAACACCAACCAGAAAGAATATATGCACCCCTGTGTTCATAGCAACTAAGATCTGCTGAAGTGCTCATAAGTAGATGAGTGGATAAAAAAGGTATGGTACATTTACACCATGGAATACTATGCAGCTATAAAAAAGAAGGATCTATTACCCCTTGAGACAACATGGAATGACCTGGAGATTATTATGCTAAGTGAAATAAACCAGTCAGAGAAAGACAAATATCATAAGATCTCACTTACCTGTGGAACAAAATAAACTGACAAACAAAATAGAACCAGAGACATGGAAGCATGCAAGACTGACGAATCTCAGAGGGAAGGGGATAGATGGGCAGGAAGAGATTAACCAAAGAACTTGTATGCATATATGCATAACCCATGGACACAGACAATAGTGTGGTGAAGGCCTGGAGTGGGGTGAAAGAGGGGAGGAAAGGGTTAATGGAAGGAAAAAAGGGACATCTGTAATACTTTTATTGATAAAGATAATTTTTAAAATGATAATAATAATTCTGTAACATTCCAAAAAACAAAAAATAACTTCCTTAAAAGTCACCATAAATAAAATGAAAAATATAATTCTCAAACTAGAGAAATATATTTGAATTCATATAACTACAATGGATTAGTATTCAGAATATATAAATATTCTGGTCAGTAAGAAAAACTAAAACCTCCATTAAAAAAAAAAATCAGAAACAGGTATCTTTACAACATGAATATAAATCTTTTAAAAACAGTTTGTAATGAGCTGAGAAGTGTCTGAAACTTCTTATCACCCAGATATATATACACATTTAGTCAGGAAAGGTGTTTGTTGGTTTTCAGACTCTGAATGTAGACTATCACTTATACATTTTGTTCATCTATGTAAATTTCTTTGTACTTCTCCAGTAATTTTAATTCTCACTAAAAGCTCATCAAAATATATTGCTAACATATTATTTAACTACTAAGCAAAATATGCTTTCATTTAAACTAGATATTTAAGGACAACTCCTAAACATTAAAATTAATCAAAATTAATTAAAATTCTTAAAGTCTTTAATTATATTAATTAATTAAAATTCTTTCACTGTGCTTAAGAAGAATATACACATAGGTGTGTAATAGCTGTGAAAATGCATTTTATATAGATATTACAAATTATTTTTGAAAATCAGGCCACAGGAAACTCCTGACAGTAGATTCAAAGTATGGTATAAACTATCCTGGAAATACCATCTAGAAATAGAGTATTTGACCATGCCCCTGTCACCTCCCATTAGTATAGAAATATCCAATATGTTACACATCCTGCCTCTCCTCTCACATTCACTCCTTGATGGTATCACTAACATTTAGCATCTTTTCTAGCAAGGTACCAACTCTCGATCCCAGTTCTTTCCACAGTGCACTCCTGGAAGCCACTATCAATTCTTCAGAGTTGGCGAAATAAAAGAAACTTACTTCCCATGTCTACTCTAGACCAAGCAACATGATAAAATACACACTTTTCATTTTGTCTTTCAGGAACATTCTGTTCTTACAAATAACAGATACAAAGTGTTTTCTCTTATCCCTGAGCACTCTTATTTACGATCTTAAGCACCAAACCTAAGAACTCTGAAGGATCGCTGGCACACACTGCCATCATCTAATGCTAGAAGGGTTTATTTTTATAAAAACCAATCTTATTTTTAGTCCAAATCACTTTAGTCACTGTAACCAAAATTATGTGGACTTTCTAAATAGACTAAATATCCTAAAAATACAGTAAAACATTAGCCTCCACACCAACCAAGTCACAATATGGGTGTCTGACCTAAAACCACAAAATGAGAATGATGGGAAGGTCACTTATCATACAGTGACCATAACATGCTCCCATCGCTGTGTCAAAAACAAAGGCAACCAAGTGGCTATTACTCAAAGAAATGCCACACGATTGTTTGTTAGAATTAGAACTTTGCATACACTTCAGCCCTGGGAGCAGGCAAGCGGCAGCTCCCAGCACAGACTGCTTGGCAGTCCTTGAGGTGTGGAGCAGGCAGGCCCTGCAGTGAGCAGAGAACCATGGGGAGTGGGCCTAAGCCATGAGTAGGACATCCCCTGAGAACTCCCAGATTGGAGAGGGTGCAGGTCAGGCTGATGGACACACACACACACACACACACACACACACACACACACACACACACACACCCTGTGCACAAATTTCGTGCACTGGACCTCTAAAATATATCTATATCTATATCTATATCTATATCTATATCTATATCTATATCTATATCTATCTACTTATATACCTATAGATAGATAGATAGATAGATAGATAGATAGATAGATATAATATATGTAGCTATCAGCTGTTAAAGTATGCATACATTTTTGGGACACCCTGTATATTAGTTTTAAAATTTGAAAAGAAGCAAACTTGCGAATTATAGATTCTGGATATTTCAACAGTTTTCTAACTAGTTCTTGGGAGCACAGGGTGGTGGTGGGGGTTCTTAAATATTCTTGAATAAATTTTTATTTAAATAATTACATTTTAAACCATTAAAGCTTCATTAAGTTATTAAATTCATCAATGTGCTGAATCTTAATTGAAAATTCTTAAGCTCCTTAATTTGGTGAAAGAGTGCTTAAAGTTAATTCAAATATAATACTTCTTAAGCAACTACTTAACTAAAGCTGTAAAAGTAAATTGTGTTCATTGTTACTTAATCATGTTCATTGTAATTTTCCCTAGGAGCAACACTTCTGGCTTTTGAGGTCTATCAAAAATAGCATTTTATGAAACTGTTACTATATAAAAGGCATTATGCCTTTTAAAGCTATTGTTTACCTTCAGTAAAATCCACCTTCTAGTCCTCCAGGAAACAGATGCCAAGATGGGAATAAGCATGTGTTATATTGGCAAGTGTCTGTTGTTGCTTTTAATTTTAGTCATTATAATAGTTTAGTTGTTCTGCTATATTTTACACAAAACTATATAAACACCCCTACACGGCAGGTGAAATCTTTAGAACTGATTTATTTTTAATAGCTTGGCCATAGAAACTCAGAGCTGGTCTGATCTTTAAAATGGTGTCTGTAGCCCCAGGTAACCTTGTTGTCTCCAGGTTAGCCTTCCATGGTGGTTGGTTGGTTGTGCATGTATGCGGTGACTCAGAAGCAATCTGGCATAGAATATATTTCCTGCTTATTTCTGCAGTTTAAAGAGGTGATCATATCACAAAACCTTTTGAAGATTTATGCAGGCTTATTTTCTGATAGCAGGATTTATAGAAAATATAGAGAAATAGAAAACAGAGATGAAAAGTCATCCAAAGTCTATTTAGTAAGAACATAATTTTAAGTTGAGGTTAATGGAGATTGAGGGTAAAAATTATTGAAAAATAACATCCACAGTAAGCAGAGTGAGGCTACTGTAAAATGAGTTATTTATTAAATTTTCTCTGATGTGCTTCATACACAGTGATGACAGATTACCAAAAATCACTCTTGTTGTTTTAGAACCATAGGATAAAACCAAAAGAAATAACAGTATGTGAATGATGTTTAACCCTCTGTCCTTACGATCCTGATTTTTGTTAAATTAGTAGAATGATTCTACTGAAAATCAGCACTATTAATCATGATGCTACTTCTAAGGAATTCATTTGATGGAAGGTGGGTGGAAAGAAAGATAAGCAAACATTTTGTGGGGTTTTCTCTGATGCAGTTTGAGTCCTTTGTTTTGGCAGGTGGTGGAGTACAGTTAGGGAAACTAAGACGTGGTCAAGAAATGGGATTGTGTGGTTTAGGGGTAAATAACCGAGTAATATGGCCCCAGTGAGACCTAGAGGTTAGAGAGTGGGTGTGAGAGAATGTGAACTGAAGCTGGTCAATCTCTCTCTCCTTTTTTCTTTTTAAATCGAGGATTACAGTTGAAGCTGTATTTATCCCTTTAGAAAATTATCAGTAGAATATAGAAAAAAAATATGGAACTAGACTTTATTTCAGACCTCTTGAGTGTGTGTATATGTGGAAACTGGCAAGCTAGAATCTCTAATGAGCTTTAGAGAAAAATATGCCAACTTCTATCCAACCAGAGCATCAGTGCTTTCCTACCTCTCCCATAATTGAAAGCACATGTCTGACTGCAGAAATGAGTGAGACTTTGCTTATCTTAATAACTGCTTGAACCTAACCATTTGGCCCCTTAAGTGCCACTGTCCCTGTGAATTGAATTGGCAGAGAGAAACAAATTCCAACCTCAGAATTTTT
Organism: Murina feae; assembly: GCA_004026665.1. Taxonomy (NCBI): domain Eukaryota; kingdom Metazoa; phylum Chordata; class Mammalia; order Chiroptera; family Vespertilionidae; genus Murina; species Murina feae. Next base: position 2,060 of record PVJC01026946.1, on the reverse strand, counting down.
CTCCTACCTTAGGTCTGTCAAATTGCAAGTTAGCTACTTTTCCTAGTTGATTGAATAACTCAACAAGACAAAATTGTGTAATCATTTGCTTAAAGTGCAAATGATTTGGGAAATTTCACTAAATGTTTTTATTCATGTCATGGAAATTATGTATATTACTGTTATTCAATATTTAATCATCAGCCATTTTCTAAATAGTTTAAAATGTCAAGTCAAATATAAGTCTCTACATTTTAAACTGTTCAATCTAATTGCACCAAGAATAGCAAAGCAGGAACAAATTATTCAGAGCTGACTTCTTAGACTTGCAAGGAGAATGTAAATTACAACCATATTTCCAATAGGTTCAAAATAATTTTATTTCTGAAGTGAACAAAATTATTTTTATTTAAATAACAATCTAGTGTCTACAGAATTTTAAACTTCTTGTATGCTAGAAAAAGACATAAAAACTGAAACAGATAATGCTGCAATGAACATAGGAGTACATATAATTTTGTGAACACATTTTTTCAATATTTTCAGGTAGATACCCAGAAGAATACTGCTGGGTCGTATGGTAATTTTATTCTTAATTTTTTGAGGAACCTCCATACAGTTTTCCATAGTGGCTGTACCAGTTTACATTCCTACTAGCAGGGAATGAGGGTTCCTTTTTTGCCACAACCTTTCCAAAATTTGTTATTACTTACCTTGTTGATATAGCCATTCTAACAGGTGTGAAGTGGTATCTTATTATAGATTCAATTTACATTTCACTAATAAGTAGTGAAATTGAGCACCTTTTCATATATCTATTGGCCATTTGTATGTCTCCTTGGGAGAAGTGTCTGTTCAGGTCCTCGGCCCATTTTTTTAATTGAATTGTTTGGTTTTGAATATGTGAGTCCTTTATACAATGGAACCTCAGATCTTAAATAATTCATTCCAGGAGGCCATTTGAAAACAGAATCACTTTTTTCCCGTTAGAAATAATGTAAATTGAATTAACCCATTACAGACCCACAAAACAAAACAAAACAAAACAAGCACAAAAAACCAGAAAAATATTCACAGCACAATTTCCTGAGATGTTAACCACAGGAGGGTTAGGGGTAAACTGACTCACACTCCCCCATTCTCTCCTTTGTCTTCTTCACTGTTCAAACAGGTATCAGCATGAAAGGGTTGTTGGTTGAGAACCGAAGTTTTGTTCAACAACCGAGACATTTCCCATGAACAAGTTGATCAAAAATCAAATTGTTTGAGATAGGAGACTTTAAAGAATTGAAGCTGGACTATATATTTTGGATATTAACCCCTTGTCATAGTTGTTTGCAAATAACTTCTCCCATTCAGTTGCCTTTTTGTGTTGTTGTTTTCTTTGCTGTATAGAAGCTTTTTAGTTTGATATAGTCCCATTCATTTATTTTTGCTTTTATTTCCCTTGTCTTTGAAGTCAAATTCATAAAATACTCTCCAAGACCAAGGTCTCTAAGTTTAGTACCTACGTTTTCTTCTATGTAATTTATTGTGTCGGGTGTTATAGTTAGGTCTTTATTCCATTTTGTGTCAATTTTGTATAGGGGGACAACCAGTAGTCTAGTTTCATTCTTTTGCATGGGGCTTTCCAACTCCCCAGAACCATTTATTGAAGAGGCTTTCTTTTCTCCACAGTTGAAAATTATTTTGCCCATACATATGCTGGTTTTGTTCCATTGTTTGTGGTGTCTATTTCTCTGACAATAACATGCTGTTTCACAGCATTAGTCATGGTGGCCAAAACATGGAAACAACTGAAGTGTTCTTCGATGGATGACGCATAAAGATGTGGTACATATATACAATGGAGTACTATTCAGCCATAAGAAAAGATAAAATGCTACCATTTGAACATTATGGGTATATCTTGTTATACTAAGCAAAATGTCAGACAGAAATAATCAAGAACCATATGATTTCACTCATCTAAACTAATAAAAGCGAAATATTAAAATTAACCGTTTCTCCGAGACAGGTAAGCCACGCCCACCAGCCAATCAGAGCGGCTGTATGCAAATTAGCCCAGCCAACATGGCGGC